>JANHAO010020783.1:0-12731 GCA_026873985.1 Saraca asoca | reverse complement strand
ATTTTGGCTGAATCTTTCTTAGATTGTGATTAAGTGATTTTGGATGAATTTCATCCAGACCCATTGGCTGTCTGATGCAATTTGGCAAAGTAGATGTAGCAGGACAGAGACCCAAGGATTTCTGGTGAAAATCAAGGATAAGGTGAGTTGGTACTAAGTAGAATGGGTCAATAATGAATTATCATTGAGTCACAACAAGTCAACACTGAGTTGTTATTCAGTCAAGACGAGTTACGATTTCCAAGTGGGCCGAGTTAGTGTGGAGTCCAGGTTTGATTAATTCCTATTTGGCTGTTTGGGTTGATTTGATCTTGTTTACTGCTTGAATTGGCTCGTTTGGTGATGGACTAATGCTTTTGAAGCTTAATTTGAGCCTATTAAGGAATTTATATTCAGATGCTTGCTGTGTTTTAGTTGATCTTGTTGATTGTTTGTGACATTTGGCAGATGCAAGAATTTGAACGAAATCAGTGCTGCTGTTTGGGTCATATGGGAGTAACTTTTGCTCCAATTTTCATAACTAGTGCTCTGTTTTAGGCTGGAGGAGATGGATTTGGTGAGATGCTACAAGTAGCTTTTCTAGCAATGTTCCGGTGGCAACAGTTTTAGTGTTGGAAAGGTGTTGAGTGTTGCTCTGGATCTTGCATCTTTGTAGCAGGTAAAGTTGTGTTGCTATTTATTTGGTGAATTTTGGTGTTTCATGTGATTTGGAACACTGTTTGGCAAAATTTGGTGCCTTCATGTGATTTGGAGGACTGTTTGGCAAATTTTGGCGTTTCATGTGATTTTGAACACTGTTTAGTGAATTTTGATGCCTTCATGTGATTTGAAGGACTGTTTAATGAATTTTGGTCTCTTCATGTGGTTTGGAGCACTAGTTGGCATGACTTGTGTTTGCACAAGTCTAATTTGGTGAGATTATCCTCAATATGAAGTGGTTTAAACCACTAATTTGGTTGCGTAACTTGCTTTAATGTCTTGGAATTGGCTTCAATGAATACAACTTGGGAGCAACATGATTTGTGGTAACATTGATGGTTTTGGCATAATTCCAATCATAGGTGTTGGTGACTTTGAGGACCAGCTAGGAAGTTCAGAGAGCGGCTCAGGGGAAGCTAGCAGAAGACTTCTAGAAGTTATGTCATTTGTACCTTGTGGAAAGGTGAACAACTGGAAAAAGGTCGAGAGAACAACCAGGGGCAATTGATTGAAGATTTCTAAGAGTTGTATCTGTCAAATATTTGACGTTGTTTTTGGGGTTTGTGAGTGTTTAGTTGAGAGGGAGTTATCTGCATACTGTGTTTGTTGCAAGTCATTCGTGCAGTTTAAAGTTTGTCAAGTATCTTTATAGTTATTGTTATTATATTTTATTTTTGAAAATTCAAATTAATGTAACAAGATTAAGCTTCGGAAACTTCAACTTGAAGGGGAGTATTAGAAAATAGAGATAGAATATATGACTAATAAGTCATTAGGTTATTTAGTTAAATTATAATACAAGAGATAAGTCATAAGTTTAGATAAATTAGTAAGTTCTTGAGTTTTATTAGAACTCTAACTCTTGTATAGGCCTTATATAAATAGAGGAGTAGGGTTAAGTTTTTCAATGAATTCAGCAGTCTTATTTATTTAATTATATGTGTTCTCTCCAAACTCTCTAGCCTCTCTCTACTTCTGCTCCTTCTAAAATCCTAATTATTTTCTCAATAGGTACCAAAGAAAGAACAGTATTAAAACCTTTTCAGTCCAGTATTGAACAAGTTGGTATGGAGGGAACTTCATTGTGATCACTAAATATGCAATGACTTGTGATTTTTGGGAAGCACTTATTTACATTAGAAAAAGCATAGGTTAAAGATTAGCTCACAAACCTTCTTTTGTAATAAGATCATGTACAGCAAAGCTAATGGTGGTCGCTGAAGTAGGAAAAATATGCTTTGGCCATGGCTTCATATAATTTTTTTTTTTTTCATAAAATGTCACCATTGGAGAAAATGTAAAATTTTGTTTTATAAGCTATGCATGTATCATGTAAGAGTCTTAAACATCATATATCCATCATTGGCACTATTCAAATATAATGATAAAACATTCTTAGTATATTTCAATCATCAGTCTATAAGTAAAGCATAAAGACAAAATAAGGAACTTTGGCTAATATAGGAGATGCTATTGTGATTTGTATATATTAAAAAGAGAGCCACAGACAAACATACCGGTTGGAAAATAAGCCCCAATTAATTTCTGCACTTCACTTAAAAATTGTTTATACTGCAAACAACTTTCTTTGTAAAGTTCAGATTCCTCTTGAGGATTAGGGCTGTTCTCAAGACAGAATTTAGCAGCCTATAGAAGAGATGACAGCATCAGAAGTATAATGGTTACCACATCATCGAAAATGTAAGTTTACGTTAACTTTTGTTATGGATGGAAGGCATGTGGTATATTCATGCAGATTAGACACATTTCTAACCTTAAAAGAAAAAAAGCATGGATAACAGTAAAATGGTTGACCAAAAGTTCTATGTAGTGGTCAATCATGCAATTTCTCTCTTGTTGACTTTCTGGCAAGAGACCTCACAGGATAGTAACAGATCCTTTCTATGGAAAATATAGGGGAGATACATGATAAACTAATGAAAGCTGTGACTGTTTAATTTGAATGATCATAGTTAAAAAATTTTCATTCCAAAAGCTTCTTATCCAGCCTAAATTGGCATTAACATTCAACAATGGCCTACTCTACCACAACAAAATGCTTGCATTTGATAAAATAGAAAAAGAGAAAACAAGGTGTCAAGGTCACACAAACAAATATTCTTTAAGTTACAGTATTCTTTGAGCATAGACCTACCTCATAAGCACATACAAGACCAAGATCGTCAAGGCAAAACAAAATCTTTGAATAGTCATTCAGCAACCGCCTTCGCATTTTCTCAAGTTTATCATCAATGTCTTTATATTGACTTTCCACTGACTGTTGCAGTCTCAACAATAAAGCATCAAACTGTTGAGGAGGCAAAGCAGAAAAAAAAAAGGGCTGCTCACTGTCCTTTTAAGTTCAAGAAAGAAACAACATATGATGCACTAAGTAAGTATATATCTATCCTCTATATATCTGAATTAACACATCCGGATGTAAAAATATGTATTACAGTCATTAAGTACCTCAAGCCATATGGTTTCCATCTTCAATTTTAAATTCTGACTGGGGAATTGAGCTCGATCATAGAATTTACAAGTTTCTTTAGCAGTGGGAACACACTCCTCTAATTCTTTTCTTTCTTTAATAGTATAAATCTACAACACATTTGAATATTTCCCAAATTTTATTTCAAGCTTTGAGGCCAGCTGTGCTGTAAAGCATTGAAATTATCAGCAATACCTGTGAATCCAAGATGCTTTCTAGAGTAAACATCTGATACTTGCAGTCAACAATGGATGAAACACCTGGTGCAAAACGAAGAAGTGTGAATCCAGGATACCATATAGAACTTACTAAGAGCACTAGTTTAAGTTCATAAGTGTAGTACATTAATTATGGATGCAACTCAGAACAAGTTTCTGAATTATAGAACACTAAGGAAAAAAAAAATCATCAAATGACATATATAACAATGAATTTTGTAATCTCTATCCGCAATTCATTTTAAGTTTTGTGATAGATTTCACTGAACCATCTTTGTAGAAGAAAAAAGTTAAGAACACATCTTAGAAGATGCATATAATTAGGAATTAAGGTCATTAATACAGAATCTTGGGAGCAAATGCTATATGATCTGAGCAAATTATATTTTCTCGTTTTCTTATATTTAAAAAAAAAAAAAAAAGGATACAACTTAGCCTTTTTTTTTTTTTATTGCTACTTGAAATTCTAATTAGAACCCAATTAACAGAAAGAGGATGCACTAGCTAAAAGAAAACTTCTCATAGAAGCTAAAACAAAGTTGGTTCAATTTTATTGTCATCCATCTAAAGATTTTAGATACAATCACTACTACAATTCTGTTCAGTCTTCCTCTGCTTCCAACAATGCTTACTGCATTGCATTAGAAAATCAAAGACAACCCATTATACACTTCTATGCAGAAACTATCAAGTTATGTGCATATCACAATGGACACAGAAGGAATACCCACTGAATAAGCAATTTTCCACCTTAGAGCCCAAATTAACTTTTGAAATTTCAGAGGGTGGCTACATTTTGAAAGAAAGAATGAAATAGTATTTATGGAATATCAATGGCATAAAAACTTCATTTCACTGAACTTTTCACTCAAAAGAAGCAATTTCTTACCTTTTCCAACTACTGGTGATGCTGTCATTCCGAAAATCTTTGGCTTGGTATTAGATTTGTGATAAAATTCCTTGACATAAAAAATATTGATTACAAGTCTCCTTATATTAATAAGAAGTATAGTGTATAGAAACTGCAACTTCAACAAATAAAGAGAAAGATTCCCCAGGAATATGTGTTATTAACCTTCATTATCCTAACATAAGGATGGTTCCCGCTAGCACGATGACATTCATCAAAGATCATCAAGCTAACTGTTTCTATATTGAAGAATGCCTTTCTTAATCCATCCAAGAGAATCTGTGGTGTCATGACCATTACCTGTGTGACAATAATAAGAGGAAAGATTCACAATTGACACTTGGTGATATTTTAATGAAACAAAGGAATGTGAAAAAATAGGCATTCAAACACACAGTTTTGAATCTAACAATCAAAATCAGTATTCTGTGCATCAAACAGGAATTTGATAGCCTTGATGCCATCTCGAGTTATTTTCAAACTAATCATATTTCACAAGAACGGATCAAAGACACGTGAGATTGTAGAAATACAACAATGGTTAAACGTAAACACAGAAAAGCTTAACATGAAACAAAACTATCATTATTATGATCATTGAACTATTTAAGATATCAGGCTTACATCATGTTCCTTAATCTCCTTCTCCCAGCAAATTGAATTCCAGTCATCTATTCCCTTGGCACCATAATACTCCTCCACTGACAAGTCAGTGTTATCTCTAATGACCCTGCATTGCTGCACAGAGCAAGACCACTTGCTCATGATCTATCTTTCATAAAATGCTAATATGGCTTTATCCCTTATTCTTTTGAAAAACACAAAGATTAAATATTAAAAATTTCATGAATACAGTAATTTAAAAGATATGCCTTTATTTCATTTACAATTACTATGAATTTGAATGAATATTGAGAGTGAAAAATCAAAAGAAAACAATATAGAATATGGTAAAATCAAAAGATCATGCCTGATTGACAAGATGGACAGTGGGAGCCAAGAAAATAATTAATTTCTTTTGGCCAGTGGACTTGATACATTGTCCAATATGCCTAGTAAGCATCACAGCTATCATAGTCTTCCCAGCACCAGTATCCAGCACTGCTATAGTATTCCTCTGCATCGCTACTTCAAACACTTCCACTTGATATCTACATGCAACCACCAAAAAAGGAAAGTAAACCAATACACACAACATTTAGTTCCAATCTTATCCACAAAGATAATAACATAAACATAAATAAAACCAAAAAAACCTTCTAGGATTGAAGTTCTTGGGAAGAGAGCAAGATTGTGATTCTTGAAAAGAATTGTCAGCTGCCATGATTGAAGCTTTGTCTTGTTGGGAGGATTTGTGCTGGGAATGAGGATCAATTGGCACTCTCCTTGTTTTAGCTAGCATTTGTAGTCCATATTTTTTCTGATAGATGTTTTTAATTGAAAATTATTCAAAAATAGATGACTATCAAGACAATCAACATGAAGGGTATGTCTTAGAACAAAGTACTATTTTTAAAAAAAAAATTAGTGAATTGAGCTGATTTTTTTCAATTGGCAAAAGGATGCCTACTCAGCAAAATTTTCTGTTGTCGTGTGTTAATATACAAGCATCAAAAGCATGACTTAGTACGATTACAAAACAATGTAGAAAATTAGTTGCACAAAGAAACTTTCACAAACATCTTAATAATATTGTGAAAAATTAGTTGTACAAAGTCACAAACATGTACAATTGTGATATCTACCACCTCACTTGCGGGCCCCTGCAGATGCTAGACCCTGCCAAATAACACACAAAAGTGAGGGAATTGTGAACCTCAGTTACCAAGGTACAAAAGCTACTAAAAATTAAAGAGAAAATATTAAATTGGAAATCATTAGAGGTAAGTGGTGGGGGTTAGAAAGGTGCAAAGGTGCACACAGGTCATACAATTGAACAGTGGGTCTGTGAAGAGAGAATCGAAGCCTCCTTCATGCTTGTCGAAAGGGAAGGTACAATAACAAGCCTGGTTGCATGGCGAACCAGAGTGCAAAGACAAAAGAAATGTTTTTTCTTAAAAGGTAATAAAATAAGATTCTCACCTTGTCAAAAGTGGGATAGACATAAAACCACGGGGAAAATAACAAATTACTCTCTTAATTTTCAGAAATCTACTTAAAAAAAATTATAAATTACTCCTTAAAATTTTTTTAAAAAAAATATGAAAATATTATTTTTTTATTAATTTTAACTATAAACAAATAAATGTGTTATATATATTTTATTACTTTATTGAAAGACTTATTTCTTTATTTATAATGTATGAAATTCAAATTAAATGTCTTATTTTATCATAAAAATATAAATTTTATAATTTAAATTCAAACAACAATTAGAATCCAGAAATTCAAAATAAATTCAATGCAGACTTTGTTCTTTATAAAAAAAATAAATATGACCTCAATAATATATATGTAGTGCATTTACTAGTTTAAAATTTAAAATAATAATTAATTAAAATTTTCATAATTTTCTTCAAACTTTAAAGGAATAAATTTTAACTTACTTAAAATTTAAGAGTGTAATTAATTTGTAGGTTTTAAAAGTTTAAGAGAATAATTGTCACTCAATAAAACTTTAAGGGTGTAAAATATAATTTCCCCTGAAGATTAAAAGGAACATATATATGAATCTAAAACAAAAAAAAAAAAAAGAATCCTCTATGGTATATTTTAGTCTATCTCTCGTTAAAATAAGAATTTTCGTCTACATAGCAAGCATACTAGAATTTCTCTCTAATTAATTTGCAAGAATATATTAGTCTTGGATGAAGGAATATAATTGCTTGTATTTAGTATAATTATTTTCAGGAATAATGTTTCAACTGATATTTGAAAATTTTCTAAATTTTTAAAAATGTCTAGCATAAAAATTACCATTTTTTTATATTAGGACAACTGTCAATTTGTTAATCATCAAATTCTACTGAGTAACAGATGGTTTGATGATGGAAAAAAGGAACCGTCATGCTTGGTTAATTACTCTAATAAGACTTTTTAAGGAGCATTTGATTTGCGCCAATCATATATTTCTATAACTCTCAGCATTTTGGAGAATGCAACTCCTAAAAAGTGTCACATTATTATACTTAGTTTCAATTAAAAAGGTTTTTCTATAATGTTACAATATTGTAGTAGAATTAATTAGTATATTCCCCCAAATTCTTGTCAAATTTTGAAAGGTGTCATCATGGAAAAATGAGTCTGACATTGGAAAATAAGTAGCATTAAAGGTTAATTGTTCAATAATAATTAATGTCAAAATTAAAATTGATAGATGAAAATGATTTGAGCTAATAATGGTGATGAAATATTAATGAAAAAATAATTTTTATATGACTAAATTTTTTTTTATGACATGAGAACGTATGATATTCACCTTCTTCATGTGAATAATTTGAGGAAATGTTAGGTTAAAATTACTTTCGAAAATATACACATTCTTATTTGCATTTTAGCTAATTATAAATCAAATATAAAAATACTTCCGGAGATGCAATAAGGATCCCACGAAGCAAACGCGCCCTTTAGTCTTGACAAATTTGGTGGATTTTGTGTATAATATTTATGGTGTCATTATTTATACAATAATAAGATTATTGTCAACTATGTTCTTGTAATTGAATTTAGAGCAGTTGCGTTGTTCGTTGATCATAGGTTTAGTTGAGGAACCAAATTGAGCAAATAAAAATAAATTAAATTTAGATTTTATGATGTACTTGTTTTTACTAATATAGGCCCACAAAATATCTTGAAGAAAAATAAATTAAGTAGTCTATTTATTTTAAAGTCCAAAAATGTAGTTCAAATATGATTAATATTTTGACTCACTACTTGTCCTATTTATAAACGCCCATATGTTTGATTGATTTTGACCCCATGTGTTAAATAAGATTTTCAAATTACAATATTTAAATTGGTTAACTTATTTTCATGATCCATTCTTGCAAGTAAAGTTAAAATGATTTTATCTATTTTCCTTAGCTAAAATTTAATATTAAAATAAGTACAATTCTACTTCAATTCAAAATCTGGGACAAATCCTATAAAATTTCTTTATCCTTTGCTCCATTTTAAAGTATCTAATGTTATATGGTTTGAGGCATATGTTACAAGCAATCAAATTAAAAGAAGTTATTTTTAACTTCTTTAGCAGAGGGGTAGCCAAACTACTACTGTAGCTTCATCATTACTTTTTTTTTTTGTCTCTTGTTTTTATCTAATTTACAGAAAGCTAAATAGAGGGAAATAATGAACTTACCTGGGAGAGCAAGTTGCCTGCTCTTATGTGCTGGGTGTCCAAATTGGTACAACAATGGTTAACAAGGCTTACCTCTCATCTAAGAAAGTGTATCCTAACAAGATTTACTTAAAGAACAAGTAAAAGTACTTGGAGGCCAAGTTTTGCTCATCAAATCTCCGTTATAAATTGGCTTCCACAACTTAAAGAATAGACACCAAGCATTTGCTCCTAAGCTTTCTTGCATTCTCTCTGGTATTCTTCAAGTCCTAAAGTTCTTCTTCTAATATTAATGCTTAAACCCACATATTTCTACTCTTGAGTATTTAAATCTTGATTATAATTCTTTATAAGAAATCTTGATAAAAATCCTTCTTGCAAAATATAAATTAGAGATTGAGAGAAAGAGATGGTCTTTCTTGATAAAATCTTGACAGCTTTGTGATAAAGCTTGTAAAAAAAATTCTTATGAAAAAAACAAGAGTGATTATTGTAAAATGGGTAGTTGTAAGATTAAATGATGTAATTTATCTATAATTAGGGAAATACCTCAAGTGATCCATAAAAGCTTGAGAAGAGAAGAATAGACACAAAATAAATTTTTTGTTGAATAATCAAACCTCTATAAAAATATATTTACCATTTTCTCTTTTCCAAACACTTTTACTTTGACACTTTCATCAAATTAATTTTTTATTATTTACAAACAAGTTTTTTGATTAAAAATGGTACTTATTTAAAAACATTTTTATTTTGTAAAAGTTAATTCATTCTTCTCTTGGCCTACTAACTCCATCACTAGTTACACCACCTGGAAAGTCAAAATAATCTCATTCATTGCAATTAACTATTTGTTGTGCAATGTTTATCTATGAAAATTAATGTGGTCATTAGCAATGATGAGCATAGATTTGAAAAGAAGCAAAGGCTTTTAAGTGTTTAATCATCTCCTCCAATTACATATTCAAATTCTCTCAATTTTTTTTAGCGTAAATTTAGGAGTAAAAAACATAAGTTTGCTGATAGGCACGTGCGGACCTGCATAGGGCCCCACTGAATTTTTTTTAAAAAAAAAATTAGAAATATAATAGGAAATTAAATTGAAAATTTTATAGGAAAATTTCTTGAATCTGGACTATTGTGTAAGCCTGTCTAAACTTCAGGGACAAATTGAAAATTTTTTATTTTCTTTTAATATGACTTTTTCCCCAGCTCAGTCCGTCACCCCGTTCCTATTTTCTTCAGATTTGGAGACTGGAAGCTTCCTCCGTTCCTCACATGCTGCCCCCGCTACTGAACCACTGATGTCCGTCTGCCACAGCACGCAACATGCCAACGTCGCACCGCAGTCTTCTGCGATTTCTCTGGTCCGGACCGACGATCCAGCAGTTCACCTGCATCCCTGCTTCGATCTTCCTCGATTGAAGTTATTAGCCCCCGCTCATATAAAATTCTGCTTCCGCCACTGTTGATAGGTCTTGCATGAAAATGATGGGTCCTGATATGTATAAACTGTATCTTTCTCTCACGAAGAGTGAAAGAAATTGACAATATTAGGAAGAGAAAAGCTAGACACACAATGATATCATGCATCAAAATCTCATGCAGTTATTATTTACCACGAATCCACACTTCAGCATGATTCTATAAAAATTTGAGGGAATCCTAATTCTATAATTCCTAGTTTAAGTCTTGGGTGGATCCCACCTCTTGAAACACCATTAAACTAAACGGATGCTCATTGAAAAACTACGGAAACTTCCATTGCAGTGTTAGCAAGAAATTCATGAGCAAAGTCTTGGGACTCTGTATGACAATTGTGAGTGGGGCTCTCATTCTCTATTTCATGCAGTAACTTTGATGCCCTCATAGAAAATGATTGCAAGATTGCAGTGGAGTCTCTATTGAATATTACCACTTTATCTGTGAAAAGTTAAGAATTGTTTAATTTATACAAAAAGTAAATTTTTATGATAAGTTGAACTTTTTAAAAAACAAGTTAATGTTTGAACTTTTTGAAAAGTATTAAAAATTATTTAGTTAACACTAAGAAAATAATATTTTTTAGGAAGTAAAATTGTTTAATTCATACAAGAAATAAATTTTTATAATAAGTTGAACTTTTCAAAAAATAAGTTCATATTTAAACTTTTTAAAAAGTATCAAAAGTTAGTATTAAGGAAATAACATTTCCTAGGAAATAAAACTTATCAGGGAATTAGATAAACAATTTCTTATTATTTGTAAAAAAAAAATTTTTTTGGGAAGTATAATTTTTTTTTTTTTTTGAGTTAATGACCAACTAAATAATTTAAATATTTTTTATTTTTTGTAAAACTTTTGGCCTTCCAAACGATTCTTAGCATAGTATTTGACAATTTTATCTTTTATATAGGTTTGTAAATAACGTTTCATCAGTTTGGTGTGATAAAAATAGAAATATGAGTCCTCATTAAGCTACGTAATAGGTGGTTTTTTAGAGTCAAAGAGCATGGTAGTGGATCATTGTTTGATGCACCTTTGGACAATGTTTCATTAATAAAAGTCATCTTTTGCAATAAAAAAAAATTTACGTTATCATCTTATGTTATTAAGTATCCTATGTTAAATCATAAAATAATGGTTGAAACCATTTCATTTCTCTGAAATTTTCGAATCAAAGTTATAGGTTATCCTTTTAAAATTTTTTGAAACTATACACACTTTTAGGTTGTAAAGAAATTATTGATGTAGAGTGAATATGATGTCAATAATTATCATGCAAATTCTGCTACAACAATATATCAAAGTTTAATAATTATAGTAAATCGAAACAATTGAAAATAAAAATAAGAATCATAAAAGCGTCATTATTGGATATTTAGTCAAGACAATTAACAGCAGAAAAAGTTATTATAAAATTTTTGTTCACATTCTCATCATTGTTAATAATAACTAATTTGTATAAATGTATTTGTCACCAAAAATGATCTATATATCAATACTTAATTGAAATAGTAATCATTATATCTGAAAAATAATTATAAATTAATTTAATTATTTGTAGGCTCTGGGAGGGGGAGGGGTAATCAATCCCTACGCCCTTGATTACCACACTCAATAGAGCACTGACTGTGCTATCTAAGCCAAGATTCTAGTGGTTATTTAAATTAAAAAAATAAAATAAAATAAAATAAAATAAAATATTATTTAAGGTCAACCCACTGAGGGCCATCTCATCGGTGGATCGCGTGGAACGTCCCGACCTGTCAAAACTCAAAAGGGTTAATCGAATCCTACAGAATTAGCTTAACATGATAAAAACTATTTATTGAATTAGTTTCAACTTGGGTTCTTTTTTTTTTTTTGTTTTTGAATCATATCGGATTATTATACTACTAGTTCCGGCCTCATGTCCACATTTATTGGAGGAGTGATAGATGAATTAAATAATTCATTATATTTTAAATATTAAATTATTAATAGAATGAAATTATATATTATTATTTATACAAGAATGTAATTATATTTTATTTTAATTATTTATATATTAGTCTCAATTTAAATGTTAAAAATAATTAGAAATTGTTTACGTCAGATTTTGATTCTGATCCAAACTCAGGCCAACAGGGGATTCTTTTAGGATCTTAAACTGTTAACTAGTTCTTAAATAGGAAATCAACAAAATAAGCCAAGAAAGAAGGAAGAGCAACAGGGAAACATAAGGTTTTTAACGTGATTTGACTAAATCCCGACAGTACGGGACCCTACGTTCACAGTAGTGTATTGATCTGAGAATAGTTTTACAGAGTTTTGGTATTCAGGTGTCTCCTCCTACAATTCATTTCCTTCCTGTATTTATAGAGGGAAGGAGGTTACAATTGTAATTTTACATACAGTAAATTTATTACATCAGTATTTAATATACAAGACTTGAATAGACAGACTAAATCCTGAAATTTGACTACTGTAGATCGTCTCTTGCAGATGGGTGACGGAATGCCGAGTTCAGTCAAATTAGAAGATTTATAAGCTGGATTCCCCTATGCTTTTGCAGTATAGGACAGCCTAGGTCGAGCCCTTGGATCTTCCAATATTAGCAATCTAATTAGGAGATGAATGAGTGGGGGGTTGTTTAACAAAGCTTAATGGCAG
>JANHAO010020782.1:0-12733 GCA_026873985.1 Saraca asoca | reverse complement strand
TAAAGTTGCATGAAATTCAATCCTTGTGGAGACGATACTCACTCACTCTATATTACACAATTGACTATGTGCACTTGCATAATTTTGAGTGACAATTTAAATTTAAAACTCACACACTCAATAGCCTCCCCCTTCTCAAAAGATTAGGTAAGGGCTAAAGGACTAATGGATTCATATTTTACTTTGGATCTAGAAGAAGTAGTGCAACAAAGAAACAATGTAAAAGGGAAACAAACAATTATTAATGATGCCTACAAAAAGGAGCCAAGGGAAAAAGCAGTTAGAGCATTTTCAAGCTGGATGTATGATGCAAGAATCTCCTTCAATGTTGTCAACTATTCTAGTTTTCCTGCCATGATTGAGATAGTTGATGCATATAGCCCTCGTATAAACCACCTATATATCATGAGGTGAGAGTTTCATAATGTAACAAAGAGTTGGAGCACACATACAAATTTTGATTCAATACAAGGAGGAGTAGGATAAAATAAGGTGTCCTGTCTTAGTAGATGGTCAGAAATATAGAAGAGAAAGGACTTTGATAAAGGAACTATCTTCATGTAATCTATTGATGCTTCATCTTTTGCTAAAACTGGACAAAAGATGTTTGAATTACTTGATAAGTTTGTCCAAAAGATTGGAACAAACAATGTGGTTCAAATTGTCACTAATAGTGCCTCAAACAATATTTATGCTAGTAAGTTTCTAACACAATGGATATCTTTTACCTTGTAGGTTTTACACTTTTAATGTAATTATTAAATCCTTAACTTTTATAAATTATTGGATACTTCTACCAAGAAAATTATTGGAGGCAACTTATTAACATTTATATTAGACTCCATGTGTAGCTCATTGCTTAAATTTAATGTTAAAGGACATTTGGAAAATTTCAATTCTATTTAACACCATAAGGAAGACAGTGTCACTAAATGGCTACATATATAACCATGCTGGGTTATTGAATATGATGAGGCACATCACTAATCATGAAAGCTTCTAAGGGCTACAAAAACTAGATTTGCTACTACCTTTATTACTCTATCTAGTATTTATCAACAAAAAGAAAATTTGAAGAATATGTTCATATTAAAGGAGTGAAAAAAAAAGTAAATGGGCATCTGAGCAACAAGGGAAAAAAGTGGCTACAATTGTGCACACTCCATCATTTTGGAACCTCATAAAGCTATGGTCAATTTATCTATTTCAGACTCATAACTTTCACACTAATCACATGCTTTAGTCTCACTTAACAACTTTTTTGCTATGATATTCAAGCCAGTATTCTCCTTTTCCAACTTATTGATTTTCTTTAGTGAGCTATCATTTTCACTTTTAGCATGTTTCAATTCAATTTTAGCTTTCAATAAAGAATCATACAATTCAATGTATACATCATCTATTTCTTCATCACTTTCATTATTAGTCTCATCATAAGGATCAATTTCATCTTTAGAGTAAAATAAAGACTTATTACCAAATACCTTATCATCATCAAGTCTTGTCATAAGATAGAGAAAAGCTTCTTTTTCTTTCTCTTCATCTTCTGAATTAGCATTATCATGATCCAAAAAAGCTAGATCAACTTTCTTATAGGATAGTTTTCTTTTTCTCCTTTCATTCTCAAGTTGTCTTTTCAAGTAGATTATACAATCTGATTTAATGTGTCCAGGTTTTTTGCATTCAAAACTGGTAGGTGTGGTGCTAACACTAGTGTTTCCTTGATCACCTTTGTTCTAATTTTTCTTCTATGGTATTGTTTTCCTATTTTCTGTACTCCTCTTTTCTTTGAGAATCCTCTATAATTTTTTGCTTAGCAAAGCCATATCTTCTATGTCGTTTATATATGGATTGCTATCTAATTCTTCCTCATTAGATATTTTTGTACCCTTGAGTGGCAAATTTTTCTTTCTTTTGTCATCTCTGTCCTTTTTATACCTATTCAATTCTAACTCATGCACTTCTAGATTTCCATAGAGCTTCTATATAGTTGGTTTACCCATCTTGAGTGATTCTTTTATGGCAGACACCTTTGGTTGCCAGTCCTCAATGAAAGATCTTAGAACTTTGTGTACCAAATCCATATTTTCAAATTTTCTTTTAAGTAACAAGAGTTGGTTAGTTATGGCAATGAACTTTTGAGTAAAATCTCTGATTGATTCACCCTATTCCATCTTTAATAATTCATACTCAAAAACTAACACATGCACTTTAGATGCCTTAACCTATGTAATTCCTACATGTGCTAATTCAAAGGTATCCCAAATCTATTTAGCAGTGATATAGCTTCAAATTTTCTCATATTCATTAAGGGATAGAGAGTTGGAGATGATCCATTTGACCTTAGAGGCAAAGAGGTGTCTCTTCCTCTCCTCTTTAGTCCATCATGACTTAGGTTTGGGTTATGAAATCCCATTTATAAGGGTTTGGGGTAGATCATAATCATCTTCTACAAGTTCCCACGTATCAATGTTAGTTGCTTTAATAAAGTCTCTAATCTTTTGCTTCCTGTAGGTATAGTGATGTCCATTAAAACCAAGGGGTTTGTATAAAGAACAACATTCAGGTAACAATATAAAACTAGAATCCATTTTCTTTTTTAAAACAAGAGAGTATCAAGAACCTGAAGCTTTGATACCAACTGTAGGTTCCAAAAAATATATACCAGAGTAATAAAAAATGATCTTTCCCATTTTATGTTGGTAAATTGTATACTCCCCTTAAAAAAATAAATTGGATTCTTTTGAGTTGTAAAAGTGAAAGTCATTATACAATTATTTTTGTATTTGGAAGCTAATTAGGTAATCAAGATCTCAATTAGAGTGACTAATTTAATATTAAATATTAGAGTTAATTAATCAAATGAGACAAATTTTATGAGAGTGTAGTTAAAAATTCAATTCAACAATTTAACAATTTTAGTATAACAGAATTTCAACATAATGGAAATACAATTGTGTAGTAAAGTTTAAATTGCAAAATATAATCTTGTAGTAAGGATAAATTACAAAAATATAAAGAATTGTAAAGAATAATAAAAACATTGCAATTTTTAAAGTGGCTTAACTTTAACTGAAATTGTAGTTAAAGTCTACATCCACTGGATCATTTCTCAACCAGATGATCTCTTTTATTAACTACAATAGGATTTTTAATTGGGCTCCTAAACAACCAGTTCATATAATAAGATTTACATTAGGCTCTTGTAAAACCTAAAAACATAAGAATTAAATTGGGCTCTTGCTATCTTAGATACAACAATTCTTCTATCTCATTAGACTATGATCAACCTTATAACCTAGAGATGTATAAAGAATTTGATGCAATCTTCAACTAACTACAATCAATCTCACAGCTAAAGAAGGTGCAAAGGGAAGATCAACATCTTTCTTTGTATCTCAAATTTCTATCAACCTAGAAATTGCAATTAAAAGACAAGACACATGTAAAGAAATCCAATACCCAATTTGAGATGAAGATCTCAAAAATCTAATGTGAATTCTCTTTAGACTTGATAAATGATCCTCGAATTGATCAGATAAAGAGAGGTAGTAATAAATCTTGTTAAGCATGAATAGCTCTGAGATTTTCATTCTTGAAGAGGTGTGTTAGTTATGAAAACTATTTTGTTAGAAATAGGGTTAGGGGTATTTATAGTTGCTATAACTGACATTTGAAACATAACTAATTTTTAGTCCTTGAATCAATTAACCAACATTTGAAAAATAACGAATTTTCAATCCTTGAATCAATTCGTAGTGGTTAATAACTAATGAATCGATTTGTTTATGAATGACATAAGGATGAATTGAATCATAGTATATTGAAATCAGGTCTTGAATCAATTAGGGATTCAGGTGATTTTCCTAACATTTTGTAAAAAGGTTTTTTAAAATTTTTCTTCATGAATCAATTACTGAATTGATTCAAATAGTTTTCACAAGTTCTTTAACATGAATCAATTCATGAATTAATTCACACTCTGGAAACTGTTTTTTATAAAACATACACTTATGAAATATCATTTAAAAAAAACTTGTTTGAAAAATATTTGATTTTTAATCACTTCAACAGATTTATTACTACCTTAATTTATCAGTTTCAAAAATTTTATTTGTATCAAGTTTGATTAGAATTTCACTTACAAAAAATCTTATAAAAGATAGATGATTTTTAAATGAATTTGTGGATATCTTGAATCATATGTACTTTGATCTTGCAAAACAAATAATAAACATCAAAGAATATTGTCAGATTTAAATTATTTTCAACATCAAAATCAAGAGGAATTATAATAAGAAAGTAATAAAATGCTAACAATATCAAAAATGCTAACAATCTCATTAGCTAGGCTAATAAGGCTAATAATCTTAAAAATGCTAACATAATAGAGATTTGAGGTGATATAATGTTCACGATAAAATTGACCCCGATATCATTGAAAGAACTTGATGAGAGTAATAAGTGGTTGGTTCACACATTAAATGAAGATGCTAAAAATGATCTTGTCCTTGAAAATGATAATTTGACTTGGGGTGATGTTGCTAAAGCTATAGGAGTTAATGAACCAACCCATCCTTAAAGGAAGTTATCTACTCAAGCTTTCAGCTCAAGGCCTAGAATAACAAAGAAGAAGCAACAATTTATCATTAATGAATTAGATGAGTAAGATGAAGAAGAGATTGGTTCTGATGAAACTGAAGAGGAAGAGGATATTAAAGGATTGCAAAGTGATGGTAATGTCAATGTTGAGATCACCTTTAGTGAAGAGAAAAGGGAGGAGGAGGATGACTTTTAGATGTTTCTAGATTTATTTGATGTTGTCTTCCTATATTTTGATATGTTTTATGTTTGACAAGTGTGGATTTAAATTATTTTCATGTTGCATAATTTTAAATTTTCTGTTGTGCTTTTTCACATATATTTGTTCTTTCATATTTCTTATTGTTAATGAATATATTATAAAATTTTAAAAACACTTGTCCCTTGCACCTTGGTGCACACTGTACCATGAGCTATGCACCATGGCTCTAAAAGCCCATACTGCCATCATGTATCATGCACCATGAATAACTATAGTAATGGTAGTAAAAGTAAAAAGAAATAGATAACATTATAAGCCAATTTATTTCATAGAACAAGACTTCAAGGATATTGATAGGGATCATGTTGATCTGATGATGATTTTGGCCCTACTACACAACTTCATTATCAAGCGGATATTGGTTGATCAAGGAAGTATCACTGATATTATATATTTGCATGCTACTAACACTTTGAATATTCTCAAAAAGATGTATAAACCTTACACAGGTGTTCTGGTTGGTTTCGTAAGAGGGCAAGTAAAAGTAGAAAGGATAATGACTCTAAGGTTGACATTAGGAAGCCATCCATTAGTGTAAAATTTGGACCTTAGATTCCTTGTGGTGGTTACCCTAAATGATGCCTATAATGTTATCTTAAGGCAACCATCATTGAACTAAGTTGCAACAATTGTTTCCACCCCCTATTTGCTAATGAAGTTTCCAATGGAAGAAGGCATTAGGTAAGCACGGCTACTCAGTAAATCACTTGGAAATGCTATATGGCAAGTCTAACTAAGCCTTTTGGAAGTACCAACGAAACAAAGTTGGTACTTGAGGAGGGAGTTGAGTGTCAAATGGTAGATTTTATATTGTTAGATGTTCAACAGGACAACCCTTGCTGGCCAGAGCCCGATTCTGACATATAAGAAGTGAGGCTCTTCAGAGGTAGTGATGAAAAGGTAGTCAAAATTGGGGCAGACTTGAGAAAGACAGTTCAGGAATAACTAATAAAACTCTTACAAAGTTGTATTGAGGTATTTGCCTCTACACCAATAAACATGCCAAGAATTGATCTGAAGGTAGCATGCCACATGCTTTTAGTCAACCCAAACGTGAGGCCTGCTCAATAAAAGAAAAGAAACCATGGGCCAAAGTGGCAAAAAGTAATAAAGGAGGATGTAGATAAATTGGTAAAAGAAGCTACGGAAGGATCATGAATGTGCATAGACTTCACAGATCTTAATAATGCCTATCCTAAGGACTCATGCCCACTCCCATATATTGATCACCTACTAGATAGTGTTGTGGGTTTCAAAGTTCTTAACTTCAATGATGCATTTTTAGGGTACAATTAGTTAAAAATGCACCCTGAGTTTGAAGGCAAAATGGCATTCATCACAAATCAGGGGACATTATGTTATAAAGTTATGTCATTTGGTTTGAAAATTGTAGAATGGATTGGAAGAAACATGGAGTTCTATGTGGATGATATGATCATTAAGTTAAGAAGCATAGGGCAACATTGGTAGGATCTTCAAGAGAATTTTGCAATACTAAAGAAGTATCGAAAGATGTGAATCTGAAAAATGTGTGTTCGAGGTAAAAGTTAAAAAGTTTTTAGGTTTCATGATCACTGAACAGCGTATTAAGGCCAATTTGTCCAAGTTTCAGGCTATAATTAGCATGAGAAGCCTAACTATGTTGAAAAAGGTGCAAATGCTCAATGGAAGGGTTGTAGTTCTTGTGCGCTTTATGTCCAGGTCAACCAATAAACATGCTTCTTTCTTTAAGTTGCTTAAGAATGTTAAAAATTTCAAATAGACTAATGAATGTGAACAAGCTTTCTAAGAGTTAAAAAAGTATCTGGTCACACCACCAATACTTACTTGACTAGAGTCGGGGACATATTATATATTTACCTAGCGACATTAGCAAAAGTAGTAAGTTTCATGCTTATCCATGATAATAGGGAGCAACAAAAGTTAGTATACTTCATGAGTTATACATTACATAATGCTGAAGTTAGATACTAGAAGATAGAAAAATTAGCCTTTGCCTTGCTGATAACATCTAATAAATTAAAACCTTATTTCCAGAGCCATCAAAATTTCATTCGAACAAATGCTCCTACTTGGTAGATTCTGTAGAAGTTTGACTTGGCAGAATGGTTAATGGCTTAAACAGTTAAGTTGTCTGAGCATAGACCTATGTATGAAGCAAGGAAAGCAATTAAAGATCAAACATTGGTAGATTTTGTGATGAAGTTAGCAACAACAAGAGAGCTTGAGTTGGAAGATCTAGCATGGATATTATATGTAGATAGTTCATCAAATAGCAAAGGTAGTGGAGCAAGGGTGATCTTTAAGTGGCTCGCTAAGCTGGAGTTTGATTTTAAGGCAACACACAACCAGGTAGAGTATGAGGCACTGATTACAAGGTTAAAATTGGCAAAAGAAGTAGGGCACGGTCTCTGAAAGTCTTGAGTAATTCCTAGTTGGTAATTTCCCAGGTCGGGGGAGATTATGAAGTGAAAGAGCCAATGCTAGGAAAATATACAAGCATAGCTAAAAGCTTATTGAAGGAATTCAATGTTGAACTTACAAAGATCCTAAGGGAGGAGAATCAATAGGTAGATGCATTAGCTAAACTAGCTAGTGCCAAAGCAGTAGTGAATAATAGAACAATCATTCAGGTGACATTACAAACCCCTTATATGGATGAGATAATGTATACAGAGCAATAGGAATCATGGTTAACCCCAATCATCATGTTCTTAGAGGAAGGGTGATTACTAATGGATAAAAAAGAGGCCAGAAAGGTTGAGCAAAGAGCAAGACGCTTGTTTATGGAGGGAGGGTAACTATATAAGAAGAGCTTTTCCTTTGTATTGTTGCTGTGCCACCGACCAAACAAAGAGAAATCCATGAGGGCATTTGTGGCTCCCATTTGGTAGGAGTAGCGATAACATTAAAAGCTGTACAATCAAGATATTTTTGGTTGAAGATGAAAAAGGAAGTCCTAGAACTAGTACGAAGCTACTGAAAATGCCAGAAATTTGTAAAAGTCCAAAGATAACTGATTGTTAAGCAAATGTGTATCTTTGCCCCTAGCCATTCAACAAATAGGAGATTGATTTGCTAGGTCCTTTCCAGGCCACTCTTGGTTAGTTAAAATATATGGTGGCAGTAGTAGATTATTTTACCAAATGGATAAAAGCTAAACCACTCACAACCATAACATCAAATAACATATAAAAGTTTGTTTGGAAAAAATGTCATTTGCAGCTAGAACCTCTATAAATATAAGACTTGATATAGGAATCTTGCTAATTGTTTTTTTCAGGTATGGCCTTCTTTCCATGATCATATCAAATAACAAGAAGTAATTCACCAATGGTTACTTCTAAAACTTTTACCTTAGGTTTACTTTCCTTTATGCACCTATTTGTAGCAATATGAGTGTCACATATCTCAATATGAAGGTTAGGAATCAAGCAAAGATTTACTTCTATTTAGCATCCCTAATCAAATAGGCAAGCTAAATTGGCAAATAAAATCATCTTGGAAGGACTACACAAAAGACTGAACAAGGTAAAAGGAAGATGGGTTGAAAGAGTTATCGAGCATCCTGTGGTTGTATAGAACTATTGTGCACTTAGCTATTGGCAAAACCCTTTTCATGCTAACATTTGGAAGTGAAGCTATGCTTTTTGTAGAGCTTGGGCAATGCTCTAATAAAAGAGAACAATATGAGTGGCAAATAAATGAAGAAAGGAGGAGAAAACTATATATGTTGATTAAGACAAGAGAAAACTTCAAAATGAGTGCTACAAAGCAAAGATTACAAAGGTGACAAACAAAAGAATAAAAAGCAAAGCATTACAAAAAGAGACCTAATCCTACGAAGAGCGGATGGACTGTAAAAGATACAATTCAAAACAAAGTTAGCTACTATATCAAAAAAGCCATTCAAAATACAAAAAAGCCTCTTCAATGGCACTTACAATCTAGAAACTATACAGGGGAAATCTCTTCCCCAAACATGGAATGTAACACAATTGAAGCATCATCGGAAGCAATCCCATGTAGCTAGTGCAATGAAATAAAAGTGAACATTTACACCATATATGACTCAAAATCTGAGTAACCCCTTGGTTTGAGTAGATCCCATGATACACTGAAAATCTGAGTAGATCCCTTGATCAAAGCAAATCCCTTAATATACTCAAAATTTAAGCAAATCCCTTGGTTTAGGCAGATTCTCCTTATACACTTAAAATTAGAATAGATCCCTCAATTTGGGTAGATTCCCCAATACACTCAAAATTTGAATAGATATCTAACGTTGGGAAAATCCCTTGATTTGGACAAATCCCCCAGTATACACAAAATATGAGCAGATCCCTTAGTCTAGGTAGATCCTTTATAACACTCAAAAGCATAAACGTACCCTATAACATTAACAAGAGCACTAAATCTAAGCCCACACAATGGTGTTTGAATGTGTTCAAAGTGAATTAATTAACCAATAGAAATTCAGGTGTTTGATAATTCAATAAAGGCCATGAAGCCAAATGAAAGCACGCAAAGAGTAATATTAAGCAAGGAAAATATATAAGCTCATGTAGTCATTCGACTGCGTAAAGAGCAATATTAGAAACTATAAATTCATATAGTCACTTAACATAGTCTTCACATAAAAAAGGGCAACATCAAGCTATAACAATACAATTCAAATGAAAAACCACTTGGAAGCTCACCTTGATAAAGGGTGAAGGGAAACAGTGCCTTGGAAAAATTAAAGATACAAGGATATGGGAACAATGTAAATTCATTAAATTGGTCGATTGAGTTAATTCATTCATATTTGAAGAAAAAAGAAGACTACAACAATAAAGAAACATAGAGTCGTTACATAAAATTAACGACTAGAAGAAGCAAGCAATAGCTATCAGCAGCACTCAAGCATAGTTAATCTTGAGAGGAGCCCTATAGAGTTTCATCCAAGATCTTGTCCTGGTCAATCTTGGTTAGGTCGAGTGTCATGTTAGGGTTAAATTGTTAAATTTGATGAACAGCCTTCTTATACCTGAAGCGGATCATAGGAAAGGTCAAGTCTTCAACCTCTTTCATGACTTTTGAAGTCTCTCCTGAAGGTTGCCTCATTGTCCTTTCATGCTTGCCATTCGACATCGAGCTCCTTTACCATGCTCTCATTCTATTGTTTCAAGACGTCTATGTGTTTAGGCTTTGAAAGTAGGGTATCCCACTCTTTCACAAGATCAACAATGCAATTGATCAGACTAAAGATGTCAAGGTTCCAATTAGTTGCTTCCTTTGTCTTGGCCCTAAGATTACTATGTAGCTCAACCACGATTGAAGGATCAGTCTTATCCAACCTTCTTTCACTTTGGCCAAAGGAGGCCTTATGCCTAAAAAAGTTGTAGTGGAATGAATAATTTAAGTAGTGGAGGACTTTAAAAGGTGTAGAGGACCATGCTCTACCAAGAATTCTTTTGCATGATCCTTGTCGATTAGGAAGAGTCAGTGATTGTGTAAAAAGGCACTATAGTTAGCATTCTTGTACAATAAGCTATCAACAACATCAAATGGCAAAGTGTCCTCTTTAGGAGCCACGATCAACTCCAGTTCCTCCCAAACTCCCACCCTGACCTTTTTGGTTGTGGGGCAACCTCAGAAAAGCTTTCCTTTTTGCCTTTGATGGACTCTTGAGAGGATGCCTTTCGCATCCTCAATGATAATGTCTTACTTCATTCATAGGCAATTTCAAATCGATCGGTAGGGGAGGACCTACATTTTATTTCACTAGGAGGAGCTGGTTCAACCTGTGCAGAGGAAGGCACTATTGGCTTCTCACTGGCTAGAGCGTAAGTGTAGTTTTGACTATACACTGGTCTGACATTTTTACGTGATGGATACCTATAACTTCATAGTTCAACTAGCAATCTATAGGAAACAAAGACCAGAGTTAGAAAAATGAAATCGAACAATGGCAATATAGTAAAAAGGAAGCATCATAAGTAGCACAGATTGAGCATTAATGGGGCCTAATGCTAGCAATCGAATGATGATGTCCTGATTGGCAACAAGAAGATGCTTAAAAGAACACCCCCGAGCTAGCTTGGTAGGTTTAGATGACTTAAAGGGACAAACCAATTTTACTTTTTGAAGAAAAAATTGGTAAAACCTCTTTGCCATTCAAATTTTGAAGAAAAAGTGTTTCCAAAGCATATTCTCAATGAAAATGTTGTCTAGTCACTAAAGGAAGTGTGCCCAACCCTTATTTTCCTACTTAGAGTAGGTAAAAAAGAAAAGAAATGATTCCACAATGGGAACAAAAATGAAGTCAAAGGCTAAGAACCTTAAAGCACAAAAGAACGGCATGGGCATTCCAAGTCAGCTACCAAGAACGTTCTTCTATAGGGTGGAGAAAGGTGGACAAACATGTAGATAGTCAACTACATCCCCCAAAAAACACAATGGAAGAGGAAGTCTAGTAATTACAAGCTCTTTCATCCTCTTAGGCGGGCTTGAAAACAATACCCTCTATAGATTCCTTTCGAATGTGGACTTTTCAAGTTCACGGATTACATTGAGGTCCCACTATTTAGATGAAGCGGCTATACACTTCACATTCAAATGTATGATTGATAACACAATATTTGACACATCTATTTGCCCTCATACTTAGCATTTTAAGGTCTTAAATTGCATATTTCCAGCTGAGTTAGTGTGTATTTGTGAATTTGTGTCAATTGGAATCAATTTGCAAATTTCTACATTTTTAGCCATAATTGAGCAGTTTTGGTAATCATGGCATAACTTGAGCTATACTTGCCCAATTGATGTGATTCTTACTTGTAGGAAAGCTAAGAGATAACTTTACAACTTTGATGAAGACTGCAAGAGCTGAATCCATCATTTGGTTATTTAAATTTGGAGATGAAGTTACTACCAGAATACTATCTCTTGGGCAGCCAACCTCTGCTCACATAACAGACCATAACTTGAGCTAGAGAGGTCCAAATGAGGTGAAACTAGGTCCAAATGGAAGATAACACATAAATACACAATTCCTGTGTAGACTTCCTGAGCTAAAAATGTCAAAATTGGGCATCCAATATTGGCTGCAACCCGGAGGCAGAATGCTATAAAACTTGGCTGATGTAGAATTGGTTTTTAAAGCCCCAAATTGACATGGATTTAAAGCCCAATGCACATGGATCACACCCACCAGCTAGAGACCCAAAATTATGAAGAAAAAGAAGAGGAAGTAGCCTACAAATTGGACTAAACATGTAAAGAGGATGGTAGAAGCAATCAGTTACATTAATTTCTACCTACTCCCACTCACAAGCTCCTCCTTTTCTTTACCCGGGCAAGCCTTTTGTAGAGGTCTTCTACAATCACTTTTTGCTTAGTTTTTCTCTGAGTTTTGTTGTATTTTTGTAAGGGCTAAGAGTAGCTTTTTCTCTCCCTCCTTTCTTTCTTTTTTTCTTTTGTTTTTTGGCCTCTATGGAAGGCTTGTGTGTAAATCAATCCAAGGGGTTACAACTTGAAGATTTAATGCTGAGATCTTAATATGTTTTTCTTACATTCATTTGTTAGCCATTTATTCTCCTTCCTCTCTGTTTTACTTGTGAAATATGAATGGAATGGCTTCATGATGTTTAGATTTCAATAGGATTATGGCTTCATGATCTATTTTATAAGAGAAAGGTAGAAACCAAGTAATACATTGAGCTTTTGATGTATTTGCTTCTTGGCTGAATCTTGACTGCTTAGGATGGGTTCATTAATCATTCCAAGGCTTCTTGCTATGTTTATTGACAATTGAATGAGCATTTAGTGATCTAGGATGCATTGATCTCAAGTTGACTCCTTGGCTGGTTGTTTTGTCTTTGCATT
>JANHAO010020781.1:0-12725 GCA_026873985.1 Saraca asoca | reverse complement strand
ATTTGTGGCTTTTGGTACATTATTCACCTCACTTTACTATGATCCCCCCTCTCTTTCCAAGGCTAAGTGCATTTGCAGGTCGTGAACACCTTAGTTTGATACATACTTTGCCTTTCTAGAACACCTTTCATCACCATTAGGTTGTATTATCTGCCCTTGTGCATATACGGTCATTCTGCAGCTTAGGATCTCCACATTCTTGATAATTTTTTCCTATTCTCTTCTCAAGTTATATGAACGTTCTTTTATTCTACGAATCCACTTAAAAATAATTTTTTAATCACAAGTCTTCATTAGAAGTTTACTTTTTGAAAAAAGGGAAAAAAATTAACTGTATCTTCTATGAACATGCAGCACCCATCTGGTACTTTTATCCACCCCTCTGGTACGGAGCATTCTATCAGGGATTACATAAGTGTATTGAGAAAGTGCCATGGGGACAAACAGGGAACACAATATAGAGTTTGGGTGGATGGCTTGTTGGTTACACAGATAGGTTCAGATACATGGCTGGTGAAATTTGATAAGTGGGAGTCATCTGGTGAGCATTTCTTCTTGTCTGTCACTTGTTATCAGATTACTGTTACCTTTGATTTCCTTTGTTCCATTTCCCCTTTGTCTGCATGTATAACTTTTTCAACCCACTGGGGCTCAAATATGGATCCCTCCATTTCTTTAAGAAATTGAAAGTATGAATTTATGTAATAGAGTGACCCCCTTTTCTTTTTTCTCTTTTTATTTTTTCAATTAAGGATTTATGGGTCCCCACATGCAAAGAAATGTATCAATCTCTCCATACATTCACATTTTCAATTTATCAAAGAGATTGAGGTGATAAGATTATTTTTGCATTCCATATCATAGCTTGGCCTACTACTGAATTGCTGACTTCTGTAGGTGAGGAGAGGCAAGGTGTTGTGACCACTGCCGTATTAAGCACAAAGGTGTGTTATAATAGGACTTTGATTTATATATGTATGTATTTTGAGTTCTGTTTGAATGTTTTTCTGAGAAGAATGAAATATGATTTCTCAGGATTCACAGTGGTTCACCTGGGTGCATGTGCATCAGACATGGTTGGAACAATCAGGGAAAGACGAGTGGTTTCTTTAGCTTCTTCCTGTGCCTCAAATCCTAGTTACTGAGTGTCTTCTGATTCCTTTTGCTGCAATAAATGTGTAATTGGATCACAAACTAATCTCTGCGTATTATTTTTCACAAAGACCATCTTTTATGTAAAGAAGCCACATATATCTTTCATTTGTAATGGAAATTTACTGTAAATCTCAATAATCCTCTAAACAAAATTTGAACCTTTTTTCAAAGACTCCCTGTCATGTTTTGTATGACATGCTTTGGAGGATGAATTTCATTCAATAAATTGCTTTGAAGGATGAAAGTTTCTATCTTATTAAGCGTTGTGATACTCTCTTATGCTTAAATATAACTAATTTTAATTACATTGATAAATTAAGTGAACTTCCTGATAGGATTAATGCAAGATATAGAAATAAACCGATTTGTCAATGCATAATTTTGAAATTTGTATGGATTATCGATATTTAAAAAGAACAATTAATCACTAAGTATTAATATCGATGTGAAAGAATTTAAATTACTAATAATTAACAACAAAAATGCTAACATGTTTTACTTATGGAGATAAAAAGAAGTACTATTTGAAGTATAGTTGAATATTATTAAAAAATAAAAAGAATACATGAAACGATGTCAATTCTAAATTTGCAACATATTGAATAATTAATTGTATTTTTGTTGCCAAATTATCATTTGGATGGCACGCATTCATTATGATGAGACTAAATCCCACTTATCACCCTAATAAGGTCTGACATATCAAAATGCAGGCAGTTATGGAGAGGAACATTAAACCAAGCAAGAAAATATCACAAAAAGGGCCCAACCGGGTTCGAACCGGTGACCTCTTGATCTGCAGTCAAATGCTCTACCACTGAGCTATGGACCCTTGTTGCTGCAAGTTTATTAGTTTTAATACTTGATCTGTAGTTTTCAATTTAGAAATCAGTGCTAAATTATAAAAGACGTTATATATTACAAATAGGTGAAAATTTGCTTCTTCATTACTTGTTTGCAAAAATAAAAAAAATCAATTTTATAAAAATTCTTTGACTAAACAACTTTTTAACCATCCAATTTAATATCTTAAATTTTTAATATCAATTTAATGTTAAGATATATAATTATGTCCCATTAAGTTCTTTTATGATATGTTTAGAGCTTAAAAAGAAAAGGAAAAGACAATTAGGAAGTATAGAAGGCACGGAAAGAGAGGTAGATAGATGATAACAGACGACTTTCTTTCCCATTTATTTGAATGGTTAAAATTTCTTAAATTAAAGAAACACAATACACGCACACTTGAAATTTTAGAGTAATGAAAAATTTTAAAAGATTAATCATAAATTTTCATTTTCTTTAATTCATTGATTAAAACTTTCAAAGAAGATTATGTCGTATTATTTTCCTTTCTCCTTTCCCTTTTATTCTCCTCATTGAAAGATAGAATTAGAGTTTTGTCATTAGAATTATTAATGAAATTTTAACATGATAACTGACTCAACTTATTAGCATGATAGTGACTAATACATGATTAAATTAGTATTGTAAATTAGTTGTTGTGCCAGAAATTTTGTTAGAAGTTCAAAGCCATTAACATGTAGTCTTAATTAAATAATTCATAATTTTATTAAAAATTTAAAATATCATATTAAAAAAATCAAATCAATGAGGCTGAAATTTAGTCCTAATAAAAAATAATATATTCTCTCTATATATAAAAAAGGGTTATATACCCTTTTTTTCTAATACGTAATTGAGAAAATTTATATTAATAGATATTTTTATAAATTTTATAAAAAAATTTGGATAATTTTATAATTCCCAGAGTTAAAACTCAGGGTGCCAGTATCTTGACCAGCACACCTCTATTACAAGTTAGAAAATTTAGGATAGATTTTTGAGTTTAGACCCTTTTAAATATTGTAAGCAATCATTGAAAAAAAGAGAGAAGTAAAGATAAACCCTCTAAAATTAGCTCATTAATATTATAAGCACATTAAATTCAAAAAGCCAATCAATGCTTGAATAAAAATTTTTAAATATATTTAATAATACAGTGACATTTGATATTATTTTTGAAACTTTTTCCTTCTTATATAATTCATTGTTAAAATTAGTAGTGGTTGATTTATTGTTTAAAACAATTAGGTAACCAGCCATCCAATTATTTTTTTTTGACAATAAAAATGAATTTTGAGGGGATTTACAAATAATAAATAACAATTTAATCTTTGACTATGTACAGAATTAATAATAGTGTTGTTTCACCGTTACTTAAGTCTCATTAAGTTAATCTAAATTTTAGTACACAAGTTTATATAAGATTACATGTAATTCTTATATTCTTTTTACGTGCTTATATTTTGTAATCAAGTATATAAATATTTTATGTACTTATATTTATATTATTATAATTTTTATAATAAGTTTGTATAAATTTTATATTTATATTATTATAATTTTCTATATACAAGTATATTACTTAATTTTGATTTCTTATTTTTTTTAATTTCTCAAAATCTATATTTTTGAAAATCATTATACTAGCTACGCTGTTTTGAAAATGCTTTCAAACATTATTTCTTTATCTTTTGTTAAATTCAAATATTTTTTGTTGTCCAAATATAATCAATTTATTTATCATGTGGCTGTGGCTTATCTCAAACTCCCACGTATTCGAACAAATGAACACGTGTGGAGAAGAAAACCTGAAGAAGTTATAGTCAGCCATTATCCAACACTGAGCTTCCATCTGAGGCAACAACATTCGGTTTCCTGTCGGTGTCCTTCGCCTGATGCTTCGTCCTGTCTTCTACTTTACTTCCTGAATCAATGAAAACAAAAACAAAAACAAAAACAAAAACAAAAACAAGACCGAGTGTTTACTTTGTATTAAAAGCAGCTTTTGTGAATATCTGAATGTTTGATCGAATCATTGATATGTGCTTTAATCCGTGGTTGTTGCCCACTTTGGATTCTGAATATATTTGATTTTGTCCTTCTTTCTCAGATAAGTTGCCTTTGATTTGATGTTGCACCAAACACCAAACTTATCTTAATATGATAATGCTACACATTAACCATTGTTTTAAAGATTAAATTACACCCACTTTTCTTGACATTTAAATCAATCACAATCATACTTTAAGATTTAATATAATTATATTTATATATATATTTTAAAAATATATACTCATTTTTCTTAATAAAAAATAAGTGTAGATTTAAATAAAAAAAATAGAAGATGGATGTAAATTTAAATAAAGAAAGAAAATAGAGACGAATGTATGTGAAAAAAATATTAATATATATTTTTAAAATAATAGGATGTAAATATAATTTGATAAAATTTCAAATAGAGAATTGTAATGATCCTATTTTAAAGTAAGAATGCTGTTACTGTTAGTGTTAAATATCTTGGATTATTGGTCTCCTTGTTTTCTTGGTTGTCATGAAGAAACCTAGATTTTAATAAGCACTTGTTTTCCTTGCAAAAGGTATTAAAAATTATGAGTTCTAAGAATATGAAAATCTAGTTACTATCAATGCGATTTTATTAAATTAAGAAAATAATTAATTTGGCCCTTCGAAAAATAAATGTTAAATCAATTTAATTAAGGCATGTTTTGTTAAGCCATGGATTAATTGAGTATAATTGATTATGAATATGAATAGTTGATTTAGAAGGAAATAACTATTGGTAAATTCATTCTATGTTTAAAAATATTGTTTAATAATAAATTTTACCAGAAACATCAAGTGAGATTGGATCATTTTTTTTATTTAATAGGAATGACAAGTTATTAAATATACCCATATTTTGAGCAAAATCCAAAACTTTAGAGAGAAAAAAATCTAGAAAGCAATATCAAACATCATTTTACTATTATGGATGTCAAGTGAGTATGTATTTGAAAATTGTCATGTTATTTTTCAAAAACAAATTCTTACTAATGGACTATGAATGATAATCACAAATTATAAATTATTTTGTGATAATTATAATTTAAATTTTGTTGCTTTAATTTTTTTTAAAGAAAATTTTTTGAATCTGTGACTGCAAGCAATGAATTAGACTTTGTCCACTATCTTAAATATTAGTCATTTTGGAAGAATTTTGACATCCTTTAGAATTTATAATTCTTTGCTTGAATCTGTTTTGGCTTTGGATTAAATAAGAGAATTGCTTTGTGATTTTGTTCCCTCACTTATACATGGTCAAAATTGTGTTTTCACCCCAATTAAAAGAACCCTTCTCTGCCCTTTATAAATATGACTCAGCTAACCAAAATATTTATTACCTTTTGGTTGTTCTTTTTTTAAAAAATAAAAAATAAAAAATTACAAGAAATTGAAAACTCTACACCAAATTAAAGAGAGTAAGTGATTTTATGATGTTGTGTGTCTAGCTATCACTAATAACAATATTAGTCAACCAAGTTTTATTTTTTCTATGTGTATTCTAATAAATGGAAATAATATCATTATAAAGTTTTCAAAGTAGAGCTCCTAAAAGCTTATTATTTTATCAAAAGTATATAATATTCTATACACACAATTATATAGCTTTAGTTCTAATTTTCTTTGTCTCCATTTAGAATGAATGAAGAAGAGGACTAAAAGCACTTAGAGCTAATTCAACTAGTGGATGTATCTGTTTCTAAAATTGTGCAAGGATTAGGATTTTGTAAAAATACTATGCTTCATGTATTTTTTTTTATGTTTATGTTTTATAATAAAGGATATATTACACTTGCTTTTTTGGTGAGATTTAATGTAATTATATTTATATTCATTCTGATTCTAAAAATATATAATAAGAATAATTTTAAAAAAAATTTTATGTAAGTTTTTGTCTACATATTTCACATAAAATCTATAATATATTTATAATTTTTTTTTATAAAAATTATAATTTTTTTTTGTAACTTTTAAGTTAAATGACAATAAAATTTTCTATTACTTATGTCGGCAATGAGTTAAATATAGATCTAAATCTTATCTTTGCAATAATTTAGATTTAGAACTTTCCTCACAAAGAAAAACGAAGGAAAAATGGATAGCCCATTAGTGAAGGAGAGTAAGTTAAGGAATAAATAATAGATTTGGGAGGGGACAGAAAGATTCTAAATAAACACAGCCGTCATTCTGTGGGCCAGAAATACAACATTTTCACTGTTGAAATTGTCTTCTTCTCACAAATAACATCAAAATACCATCCGAGATTTTCTATTCATAAAAGTCTATGAATCCCACCCACCCTCGTCCTTTCTTTCCTTCTTCCATTTGTTTTCTTCCCTCTGAATAAATTGAAAAACAATGATCTGTCCATGTTTCTTTTCACTTCTGCATGGTTATTTTCTTCTCCTTTTTCTTGTATCAGGATGATTCACAGTAATGCTTACCACTAATCTTCAGGGTCTAATCCGATAAATACAGAGAAGTCGATCTGAAGCGAGGTTTGGTTTATAAAGAAGAAAGAAAAGAAATGGAGAACTCTGTGAGATTCGGATTGATGGCGGTTTTTGCTGTATCTGGAAGTATGGTGTTTTTGGTTCATCAAGTTCATAAGCGTTTGCTCTCTAACTTCATGAAGAAATTTGAGTTCGAAATGGCTCATAAACATCATTTTAATGGTACCATTCTCACTATTTTCAATTTTTTTTTTCTTCTTGGATTAAATCATTTTAATTTGATTTTGATTTTGATGACAAGCTTCTGAGAAGCATCAAGGAAAGAAGAAGGTGCGATTTGCGAAGGACGTTACGGAATTCCGATTGGACAATAAGGGGCAGCAACTGCATCACCATCGAAACGCCAGGAAGCCAGAGAAGGAGGTTTTGGTGATGGAGAGGGCTCAAGATTGGAGGGCTGGTCCCAAGTTGGAGGACATCATGCCCCCTAATAGGGCCGTTCTTTATAGGGGGATCATGAATCATAGGAACCTTCGTTTTTGAAACTCAAAATAAGGTCTGTTTTTGCTTGTAATACTTTAATTTATTTAAAATCGGATTTATCTATCAAATTTTTTTATGATATGAATCTGATTATAAATAAATTAAATTTTTATTTTGGCATTTCATTATTTATTTTCTTATTCATTTGGGATAGAAGGTGGCAGGGGGCAACAGCTAATTGAGATTGCACACTTGTAATCCAATTATGAAATTTTGCATAATATATTAATAAAATAGTCTTTTTTTTTTAATTTCTGACTTAATTGACCACAAGAAGGACTTAATTGAAAGTAAACAAAAATCAAGATATTTAGTTTCGTGGTATTGTATCGTTGTGTGCAAGAATAATGCATCTTCAAATTTGGGATTGAAGGTCTGAATTTTGCAACGCCCCAAACAAGATTAATGGGCTTCTTGTTCTTATTCTCGTCTTTCTAAAATAAAATTTGAATATCATGAAAAGATTTTAATCTTATCAAAGATCTTGGTAATGATGGTCACAAAGTACATAGTATTTTCGTATAAACTCAAGTTGACCAACTTGTTAAATTGCTAAACAAGTCTAATCGAATTGGTAATTTACTTCTCATATGACTTTGGATATATCTGGAATATTTTAGAAGGGCAAAATAAAATGGAAATAAATAAAGTTATATACGTGAGAGGCACATTTAATTTATCATAGTTATGAATATTTCGTCAAAAAATTCCGAAATAAAAGTTGATTTTTCTTAAATTTAAGTTTAGTTTGTACTAAAAAAAATTAAAAAAATGGGTCAGTTCTTGTGATGTAAAAACATATCATAAAAAAAAAAAAAAAACAGATTTTTGCAAGCAAGAATGCAGCTGACTTGACGCAATTTGTTTAGTGGTGGGATCCATGCCAACTTGGTTGTGTAGCGCATCACCCTGAATTCCAAATGGCTTGCTAATTAGCCAATTTATTGAGTTGAAGAAAATATTTTTTTATGCAATTGGTAAGAACTGTGCAATTCCCGGGTTAATAATTTTCTTTTAAATTATTAATATTAAAAATAATTAAAATTTTAAAAATTAATTAATTATTATAAAATTATTAATTTAATGAATTCATCTTTCGAATGATTACTTTAATATTATTAAATACGTGAAAGCTCAATCATAATTACAATATCATTTATTATAATTTATAGATGTACAATTAAACAAATACAACATATATATATGACACTATTTATATTTTTATAATGAATTAAGAAAATCAAATTATATAATAGACATAAATATGTATATCATTGAAAAAATTGTGAACCTACCTAAGTGTGATAAAGAAAAATGAATGTTTTAAATAACATCATCTTTAAAATACCTATTAAATATTATAATGGATAAATTAATACTATCTTGCACTAAATTGAAAGATAACATTGTAAATATATCGTTTGAATTTTTATATAAATTAAATGAATACATTATTAAGAAAAGTGAATCAACAAAATATTTAATTACCTGAAATTTGATGGTTATATTTCCCCCCTTTTTTTCTATGACTAATCATGATTATATTGTAAAATAAAACCTTATGATCAACTAACTCTTAAAAGGATGTTTGAGATCTATGATTTTCACATATCTTAATTTGAGGATGATAAATCCATTGCATTGTAGATGACTCTTGTTTATATGAGTTTCTCTCTCTTTATCCCTTCTTTTTGAAACACACTCAATTTTGATAGACTTTTTTACATGTTCATTGTGGCCAGGGAGAGGACAATATATATTTAGAACTCTTCCTTTAATCTAATGCATCCATCAAGCATAATTTATCTAAGTTCATGATCATTTATTATTAGAATCTTCTTATTGTTTAAGTTCATGAGTCTTTTAGATTTTCAAAAGAGTTCAAATTCATTGATCATGTATATCCATTGTATTTTAGAAATTCATGCATTTAGATACAAGAGCTTCATGCATCAAGAGTCTTCCATCAGTTATTAAAATATAATGGATGGATGAGATTTTATTAATAACTTCCCACTAAAGGAAGTAACTTATTAGCCCCAACCCCTTAATTTTAGGCCATTTAGGTAACTATCTAACATTTTCTCACTTGACTTGAAAATTGGATGAAACTAATACTTAAACGTAAGTATGATGCATTATAACCTTAAGCATAAAAACTTATCCTCCTAAAACATCATAATTACCTCAATATGATAAAACACTAAATGTGGGTTATAAGAGTTGTACATTTATCACATAACAAACTCCCTTCCATATACTACAAACACTGGTGTTCTAGCATACTAGGCCTATAAATAAGATATATAATTTCATAATGGTCCTCAGTAATGTTTCTAGACATTTCATGTTATAACATATCAGAATACAATAATGTGCACATTATAATTAGAAACTAGAAATAGTGTATATCAAAAACACATAAGTGAGCTCGAAGTATTGGCTTCAGTACATCATTCAAAAGGACAACCAAAACCCATTCTATGCATATGTTCTTTAAATGTCTTTAGTTGTAAACCTTTAGTTAACGGATATGCAATCATGAGATCTATTCTAATATGCTCAATAGACACTCTTTGTTTTTGAACTTTCTCCTTAATGGCAAAATACTTTAATTTCATATGCTTGACACTTCTTGAGTATTTGTCGTTTTAGAGAAGAACTTGCTACAGAATTATCATAGTAAATTTTTCAACGGCTTGGTAATGGAGTCAACAACCCCAAGTCCTGAAATAAAGTTCTACAGCCATAATGCAAGAATTGTGGCTTCAAAACATGCCACAAATTCTGCTTTCATAGTGGATGAGGTAATGACAAATTGCTTAGCACTTTTCTATGATAATGTTCCTTCTCCAAGAAGAAACAAATAACCAAAAGTGGACTTTCTACTATCAATGCATCCTGTAAAATCTGAATTTAAGTAACCAGTCACTTTGGTGCCTTGAAGATATGTTAAAACTTTCTTTGCAGTTTTCCAATGATCAATTCTAAGATTACTTTGATACCTGCTTAGCATTCCAATTGCAAAACTAATATTTGATCTCCTACAGGTTTGCACATACATTAGACTTCCTATAATAGAAGCATATGGAATTGATTCCATTAATTTTCATTCTGTATCATTCTCTGGACATTGTATAAGACTAAATTTGTCCCCTTTCTGAATTGGAACAATTTGAGTAGAACATTTTTCCATATTAAATCTCTCTAGAATTTTTTTAATATAGGCTTTTTGAGACAATCCTAATAATCTTTGTGATCTATTATGAAATATTTCAATTCCTATCACATATGATGCCTCACCCATATCTTTCTTTTCAAAATTCTTTGAGAGATAGTCTTTTGTCTCACATAGCATACCCAAATCATTAGTGGCAAGCAAGACGTCATCAACATATAGGACTAAAAATAGAATTTTGCTTTCACTGATCTTTCAGTAGATGCAATGATTAACATTTTCTTTAAAATTGAAAGAGGTGATAGTATCATTAAACTTAAGATGCCATTGTCTGGAAGCCTGTTTAAATCCATATATTGATTTCTTAAGTCTATAAATGAAATGACCTTTTTCTTCAATTGGAAAACCTTTAGGTTGGTCCATATAAACTTCCTCTTCAAGATTTCCATTCAGAAAGATAGTTTTCACATCTATCTAGTGTAACTCTAAATCATAATGAGCCATTAGTGCCATAATAATGTGTAATGAGTCTTTCTTTGAGATAGGTGAAAATGTTTCTTTGTAATTGCCATATTTTTAAGTGAATCCTTTAGTAACGAGTCTAACTTTATATCATTCAATATTACCATTCGAGTCATACTTGGTCTTGAAGACCCATTTACAACTAACTTGTTTGGATCCTTCTGGCAATTCAACGATATTCCAGATATCATTTTCATACATAGATTTTAACTCTTCTTTTATGGAATCAATCCACTTTTCTGACTTATCACTTCCTATGGCTTGTGAAAATGAAATCAAATCTTTATTAATTACAATATTAAGATCCAATTCTTGCAAATAAGTCTCATAATCGATTGGAATAGTTGATTTCCTTATTCTTTAAGATCTTCTCTTGTAACTCATTTGCACCAGGTCTTTGTGAGTTAGTTTCTTTAAGGGATGTTTCATCATTCAAATGTTGTTTAGTGTTGTTATGACATTCTTCAACAACTGGATCAACTTTTGGAACAACAATGAAGGAACATTTATAGATAAAGGAATATTTATCTTGACTTCCTTTATGTCTACATTTTGTTACTCCTCACTTCCACTGACTTTGCTATTTTCAAGGAATTTTGCATTACCAATTATACTATTCTTGGACTATGGTTAGGACAATAAAATATGTACCCTTTAGATTTCTCTGGGTAGCCAATAAAGTAATTACTAATCATTTGAGAATCTAACTTTCTTTCATGTGGATTACAAACTCTTGCTTTTGCTGGACAACCCTAAACATTCAGATGTCTTAAACTGGGCTTCCTATTTGTCCACAACTTAAAAGGAGTTTTTAGAACTACCTTATTGGGAACCTTATTTAGCAAGAACACTGTTGTTTTTAATGTGTACATCCTCAACAGTTTGGGTAATGATGAATTACTCATCATACTCCTAACCATATTCATTAATGTGCGATTACACCTTTCTACCACATCATTTTGTAGAAGTGCATATGACCTAGTAGACTGTGCACATATGCCATGTCTTTTGAGAACTTTTGCAAATGGACCTGGACATTGACCTATTTCATCATATTTCCCATAGTATTCACCTCTTTTATCAAACCTTACCATTTTCACTTTCTTGTCTAATTGCCTTTCAACCTTATTAATGTATACTTTAAAAACATTTACTGCTTGAAATTTTTCTTTAAGCAAATAGACATATCCATAATGTGAAAATAAAATATTTATAAAGGTGATAAAATAGTTTTTTGCACCAAAAGATGGAGTAACAAAAAGTCCATACACATCAGTGTATATAATTTCAAGAAGCTGAGTGCTTATTGTGGCTCTTTTCTTCTTATGTCTGATTTGCTTTCCCTTAATCCAATCCTCACATAAAATCAATAAGATCTAGATTTTTTAAAATCTCATTCTTTACTAATCTTTCTAGTCTTTCTTTGAATATGAGACCTAAATGTTTATGCCATAAGTAAGTTGAACTTTCATTAAGTATATTACGCTTAATTCTAATATTTTGATGCACGGTAAGCAAGGATTTGTCAAATTTATCATCAAGTTTTAATTTATACAAACTATCAGTAAGAACACTAGAACCAATAAGTCTAGAATTCTTATATAAACTAAAATAACCATGTCCAAAATTAAAAAAGAAAACCACAAACTTCTAGTTTTGAAAGAGAAATAAGTGTTGGTTTGCTTGGCCAAGATGAGCAGAAAGAGGTCGTGAGTTTCAAATTTTTTTTCCTCCTCTTAGCTGAGCAAACCTCCCATAAATCCATTGGTGTGAGGTCTTAAAATAACCTAGATCAAATCTAGAATAGAAGAAGAGCTTACTAACCTTTAGTCTAACTCTTGCACAGTGAAAGACAGTGGATCTTCACACCAAGAAAATCCTATTCATGGCCTCAAAAGCTTCCTCTCCAAGTGCTAGCTTATTGAGGTGCTTGAATGGGACAAGATGGAGCCAAAAACTAGAACTTT
>JANHAO010020780.1:0-12729 GCA_026873985.1 Saraca asoca | reverse complement strand
CCTCTTTATCTATTTCTTTTATTTGATTTAGATAGTTGAGTTGTAAAGATTCTAGTACTTGAAATAGCTTCCCTGTGGGATCGACTCATATTTGCTGGTACTAACTACAACTATGCTGTGCACTTGTGGAATTTATAACATCAACAACACACATATCAAATGCATCTATCATCCTCTTATTTAAAAGATCTATGCATATGTCCTATTTAAAGGGAAAAAGGAAAAAATAAACTATAAACCTTTAGAGTAAGCTTGAGCAGAATAAAATTAAGCAACAAGTGAGAAAGAAAGAGGGAAAAATAAATAAACATTGAGAACAAGCAGGAGCAAAATGAGAGTCAGGGATGCATCGATCTTTAATAATGCTTGAAAACTTTAGATATTGGTTACTATATTAGAATTGATGTGTAATATTATATATCTATATTGATTCCTGATATAAAACTAACATCTAATCTGCAACCCTTTATATATCTACATTTTTTGAATTATTTTGTCCATTTATGTTATTCTTAAATAAACTAATGTCTAATTTTCATTTCTTCATCTATTAGAAGATAACCATGATGAATTTATTTTGTCTATTTCATAATCTGATAAAATGGAAGAAATTAATAATCATTAGAGATTTTTATAATTTGATAGGCTTAAAAAATGAAAAATTAATTATAATATTATCACATCAGTAAATTAGTTGTACGTAAATAATTTTATTAAGAATTCAACTGATAAATTAATAAAAAAAATTTATAGTTAAAGAGCCATAGGTTTTAAAGATAGTTTAAACCTAAATTGTCCAAATTAAATAATTTCAAAAGTATATTAGTTAACTAAAACCAATGACAAATGTGAAATTGAGTTTAGATGTCGATTGTTTAATAATAATCAACGTTGTAATTTTCTTCATATTTATAAAAATACCACTATGCCTATATACACAAAATTGTTGTTAGCTACAATTCTTCAAATTGTGTTAAAAAAGTCAATTTGTGTTAAAAAAATCAGCATCATTTCTATTATTTTTTTTACTAAACTATAGAAACCTACTCCAAATTACATTTTTACAAAATCATCAAAAAGAGCATTGGGAAAAGATAAAAGAAAAAAATGTTAAATGGAAAGTCCAACTCTAGAAGCTGCTAGAATTACATACAATAAAACAACATTGTTGTCTGTACTATACTATTGCTTGAAACAAAAACATTATTGTTGAAGCCATGTTATACTATTGCTTGCAACAACATTATTTTTGGAGCTACAATGCCATTGCTTGCAACAAAAGCATTATTGGTGAATCAAGCTGATAGGTTGCTTGCAACAACACAATATTAAAATTTTGAAGTTGCTAGGATTGGATGCAACAAAATACAACACATCCATCAAAGGTAGTCTACAAAACAACACAAAACACATCAAGTACACCCATTACCCTCTTATTTAAAGCACCTATGCATATGCCTTATTTAAAGGAAAAAAGGAAAAAGTAGTGAAAAAGGGAGCAAGCTTAAGTAGAATAATATTAAGCAACAAAAGAGAAACAAATGTGTAATATCATATATCTACATCGGTTCATAATATAAAAATGACATCCAATCTACAACCCTTCATATACCTATGTTTTTCAATAAACAAATGTCTAATTGGTGTTTCTTCATCTACAAAAAATAAACATGATGAAATTATTTTGTCTATTTCATAGTCTAGTAAAATGGAAGAAATTAATAATCACTAGAGAATTTTACAATTCTGTAGTTTTGAAAAATGAAAAATTAATTGTAATATTGTATATTAGTAAATTAGTTGCATGTAAACAATTTTATTAAGAATTCAATTGATAAAAATTGATAAGTTGATAAGAATTTTTGACAGTTGAGGAGCTATAGATTTTAAAAATAGTTTAAATCTAAATGGTATAAATTAAATAATTTCAAATGTGAAATTGAGTTCAAACATCGGTTGTTTGTTAGGAATCAAGATTATAATTTTCTTTATATTTATAAAAATACCACCGCATCTGTATACACAGAAACCTACTACTGGTTACAATTCTTTAGATTGTGTTAAAGATGTTAGTTTGTATTTAAAAACTGATGTCATTTCTATTTATTTTTTTAATAAATTACATAAACCTATTCCAAATTACAGTTTTGCAAAAACTTCAGAAATAACATTAGAACAAAATAGAAGAAAAAATGTTAAATGAAAAGTCCAACTCTAGAAGTTGCTCGAATTGCATACAACAAAACAACATTATTGTCTATACTATACCATTTCTTGAAACAAAAACATTATTGTTAAAGTCATGCTATACCATTGCTTGCAATAATAACATTATTGTTGGAGTTACAAAGCAATTGCTTGTAATAAAAGCATTATTGTTGAATAACATTATTGTTGGAGTTACAAAGCACTTGCTTGTAATAAAAGCATTATTGTTGAATCAAGCTACTAGATTGCTTGTAACAAAACAAAATAAAATTGTTGAAACTGCTAGGATTACTGGCAATAAAACACAACCTATACATCAAAGGTGGTCTGCAAGACAACACAAGCACATCAAGTGCATCCATCGTCCTTTTGTTTAAAAGATCCATGCATATGCCCTTTTTAAAAGGAAAAAGAAAATAGAAGTTAATTATTTACACATTAACTAAGCAAAAAAAAAAAAAAAGAAAAAGGGAAAAATAAATTATAAACCTTCAGATCAAGTTTAAGTAGAATGATACAAAGTAATAAAAAAGAAAGAAAAAAGGGACACATTGAGAGCAAGTTAAAGCAGAATGAGAGTTGAAGGGATGCATTAAAAGCAAGATAGAGTAGAGAAAAGACTTTAGACGTTGGTTATTTATGTTGGAATCAACATGTAATGTCATATATTTATGTCAGTTTTTAATATAAAATCGATGTCTAATGTATGACTCTTACACTTTTTTATTTATTTTGTCAATCTACATCGATTCTTAAAATAGTTGACATTTAATCTACGACCCTTCATATAGTTGCATCAAACATGTCAAATTTATGTTGAATTATTTTGACTATTCCTATTGTCTTAATAAAATGGAATAAATTAATGATCTTTAGAGAATTTTACAATTCCATAGTCTTGAAAATTGAAAAATTAATTGTAAAATTGTCATATCTATAAATTAGTATACATCAATAATTTGTTAAAAATTTAATTGATAAATTAAAAAAAATTATTTGATTATATATTATAAAAAGTCTCTTGAAATATAATCAAATAAGAATTTACGTAATAAATTAATAAAAAAATTTGACAGTTAAGAAGTCATAGATTTTAAAGATGGTTTAAACCTAAACAGTGCAAATTTAATAATTTCAAATGTATGTCCTAACTCAAACCGACATCAAATGTAATATTGAGTTTAAACATTAGTTGTTTAATAGGAATTGACATTGTAATTTTCCTGATATTGATAAAAATATTGCCGCACCTATATATACTTCGGTTTAACTTTCATCCGACATCTATTTAACAATGTCATTTCTACATTTTGTAGTAGTGTTTATGAATTTTCATAAAAGTTTAACATAAAATTTGTAACTTTTTATATAATATTTTCATAAAAAATTATAAGTGTGTATAGATTTTGCATAAAATAAATATAAAATAATTATAATTGCATCATTTAAAATTTTATAAAATTTTTTTAAAAATTTTCTTATGTTTATACAAAGGTTACAACTTTTAATAAAATAATTTTGAAATATATTTTTTTTTATAAAATCGATACAAATTTTTTAAAATACATATCAAAACATATCTCTTTTTATCATGGTCGTTGTCTTTTCTAATTAGCTTACATTTTCGAGATAGTATAACCACACCTCCAGATTTATGTATAAAGATCACACCTTGAAATTGACAACTATCAACATGAGTTACTACAAGAGCGGATGTATTTATAATATTATAGAAGTAATTGATGATAAAAAAGTTACTCTACCTATATACATAATAATTATTTATATTATCCCTATATTTTTTTATATCAGTTTAAAGAGAAAATTCTATTTTAAATAAATGTTAACATATAAAAATTTTATTTATTGATATACTTATATCTATTATTTTATTATATATATATATGTATATATTAAATGGAGGCTACGCATGTTTAATTTGAATATTATTCACGTTTGAAATTGGTCAACCTTAGTCCTATATCCCAAATTACAAGTTGTGAAGGTGAATTTGCAAGGAAGAGAGAGAAAGAGAGAAAGAATAAGGGACACTAAGAGCTTTTTAATGTGATTCAGTCAAATGCAAGGCCTACGTCTACAGTTATCTTATTTTTCAGTCTTTTGTTGAACTTTTAGTATTCTATTTTTCTTGTCTTTTCCTTTTCCAATGATTTCAACCTCTTTTTTATAGTAGTGGGGGTGTTACAATGTATTTCATAACGAAAATGAATTATAAATATATTACAATAGTTAATAATGGGTTCTTATTAAATAAGCAATTAAATGGTCTTCTCTGAATTAATGGCTGGGAGGGTATGCTTCGAGCTGTGGACTAGACCTCATCTTTAACAACCTAAGGTTATTGCTTTGACCTTTGGTTAGCGACTTGAGTTCACATTTGGCAACCTGATGCCTTGCTCCTGCAACTCCAATCCTGGTTGAGTTAGGCTTATATCAACTGGGTTTGTCCATTGAGCTTTTACCAACTTATTTGTATGGTTCTATAAATACCCACAACATTAGCCCCCAGCTCTTAGTGCGATCTACAGACTGGGAGCTGTAGTTCACTAGTAAAAGTTGGCAATCGTGATTAGCCATGCTATCATTTAGACTTCTATTCCATCATTTTGTCTATCCATACCATCATTACCATATTAAATGCACGTATTTTCCTATAGCCACCAATGTGGTGATGATTAAGCCTTGTTATTTGCTGGACCATCAGATTGAGGGTAGTTGATCAATCTTTAAATCAAATAATGAGGCCATCCAAGCTATATAAGGTGAGAAAACCTTTTTTCCATCTTACTTTTGAAAATTGACGCTTTGCCTCCTACTTGTTTCTCAAGTTTTCAAGCAGTCACCACCATTCCTGCTTTCCTACTTTATCAAGTTTGCCATAACAATCCCTGGATTTAGGTTACTAGAAATTGATCATTCTGTTCATGATTTATCTTGCTTCATTTATATGGTAAACTTTAACACCTCCTTAGTTTTAAGCTTCTACTTTTCACTAGTGTTTTGCTTCTATGATTTTCTGATACTTTATTGCTTGGAAAGTTTGGTGTGTGCTTGTTAGTTACTAGGACTTTTTGTGTGCCGATTGATTTTGTTGTATGCTTGTTTGTACTCTTTCTATTATTGGTGCAAACTAGCATGCCATCCATTTGATAAAATGCTTATAGTTTAAGGTCGCAGATCATAGAGTCTAATTTCTACCTATTTCCCAGGTTTTGTGACTTGACAGGCTCATTAGTCGAGCCCCCCATGTTTTGAGTGGTCTGTCTTAAATGTGATGATGTATGACTTGCTGTATAGGAGATTCCCTGTCTAACATATAGAAGTTTTAGCTTCTAGGTATGGTATGCCTAAAGTGACTAGACTATTCCTCCTTCTGTGTAGATGGTAGCTTATAAATGCTGAGGTCACTAAGTAAGGAATGCTGATAAGCTCGATTCTCCAGCTCAGAGTGAGGGGTTGGTGCGTACCATAGATAAAATGGCCTCTGGGAGTGACAAGGTCGTTAAACAATTTGTTGCTCATCCTGGCCCCAATTAAGGTCTACAGGTTGCTAAGAGTTAAAGGCCTCTAGGTGCATGGTGTTCAATCATCACTCTTCGACCAATAGGCTTGATGAGCTTAGGAGCATAATAGAAATATACTGCTTCCCCAAGGTTACTGTACCATGGCTCCTTTTCTTGACGACCACATAGCTTATCCTCTTTTAGGATTTGTTGCCATCAGCACCCATCACCTTAACGCTGGGCTTAGATTCCCAATCCACCTTTACATCATTAATTTGTTAAATAAACTGAAGCTTTGCCTATTCTAACTTACCCCAAATTCTTACTCCCAGCTCACCTCCCTTACACTTGTTTACTTGAGGAATAATCACCCACCACCATTTGTAAGGGTTCTTTACTATCTCTATAACATTAAGAGCACAGGTCAGTAAGATAGGTTTTACTATCTTTTGGCTCAGCAGACCGAGTATAAGAGAATTTTGCTGCAGGTTGATGCTAAGGGAAAATCTAATGTGGGGAACTATAAAACCCACTGGTTTTATATTTCTTGCCTGTCTTTGCATCATCTTTGCAACTTTGGCTTCGTTCTTACTCCTCGTAAGCAAGCTAAGGATGTGTTAGCTTCTATAAATTCATATACTTATTATATTTTTTTTCTAACATTCTATTTCATTTTGTAGATGGGGCTGGCAAGGAAAAACCAATGCTTGGGGCTAAGGAGGCTGAAGTGTTAGGCCAATTTGCTGCTATGGACAATCTAAAAAATAACCATAAATTTGATGAAGATCTTCTACATTCACACAAGCTTGCTCTAACTTTAAGCATCAAACTCACCAGAGAGATCAGAGCTCGCCAAATTAGAAAGGTCGGCCTAGCAAACTTTCGAGATTATAAAAACATGGTGAGGCTCATCTTTTGAAAGCCACCAACCCCTCTTTTTGTTCGATTTGTAAACTGTATTGTTGCGATGACTTCATTGACTCATGATGCTTACTGTAGCCATTGCTGCTGCAAGTCAATCTTTTCTAGCCTTGGTAGTAGCATCCTCGTAGGTGTGGGCTCCTATCTTATATCCTGAGGTGGTCAAGGTAGTCGAGATGGTCGAGATCGTAACCCTATTCGAGCCTCCTATCAAAAAATGAAAAGTGGACAAGGGGAAAAGAGCTGTTGTCACTTCAGAATAGGTGGCACTTGAGGTTAAGACTAAGGAGTGACCTTTTGGCCCAAAGATAGGGGAGTACTTTGACTTCCTTCGGGAAAATATGGATATGATTCTGGGGCCCTACACCATAGCATTTGAGTCGGAGGAGTTCTTGGGTGAAGGATTGATGGGCTATGTAGCTCGTCATGGCCTGCTTGTAAGTAAAGTCCTTTCACCTTAGTTTTTTTGCCTCTTTGTAATCTGACTTGACCATTCGATTTTTTAGAGCATGCTAGGAGCAATAAAGCTGAAGAACATGCTCCTAGATTGGGATGAGAGGAAGGAAAAACTTGACAAATTTCAGGGCGACTGGCCACTGCTACTGCGAAGGCATTGGGGCTGAAAGATAGAATAAGAAACGCTGAGGTCACCAAAAAAGAAGTCAAGGAAGCTCTATTTCATGAGGTGGAAAATCACGAGGCTATCACATCAGACTTCAATAAAGTAGTTGATGAGCTAAATAGAGTAAAGGGCAAACTGGATGCAATAATGCAATGAGCTGAGGCTGTTGAGAAGAAGTATGAGGTAGCCACGGAAGAAGATGCTCTAGGAAAAGCAGAGGTCACTTGGGTTAAGGTAAAAACCACTGTGCCGGTTGCAAAGCGAAAGAAGATGTGGTATCTGAAACCAGCAGCTCCTTCTTATACACTTTGTGAGAACAACACCTAAAGATGGACTTCTTTTTTAGTGAGGATGCTCCTGAGGCCATGAAGGGCTTTAAGGAGGCCGTGAAGGCCATTTCTTCCAATAAAGGTGCAGAGTCCATAGGTGGAGTTTCTCCAACTCTGGGTGCCATTCAAAGAGAGAGTAGCTCGTAGGTCGTGGAAGCCACTAATGATCAAATGATAGATGACCTACTCACCTTATATGTCAACCCTCCAACCCAAAAGAGCTCAGCTACTAAGGGCCAACCTTCTTAGGCCGTGATTTTTGTAATTTTGAATTTCATTCTTAAACTTTGTGTAAATTTACCTTGTTAAAGGAGGTGTTAAATGAACTTTTTATAATATCCCCACTTAATTCTTTTCAATTTCTATAGTTGAATGCTCAATAGGTTGCATATAATAGCTAGCAAATCATGATTTAACAAACATTAGTTAAGTTGAATACTAAGTAGGTTGTAAATGATAACAGATAGGTTAATATAAATAGACTTCAGCCAGTAAACCATGACTTGATAAATTTATGTGAAGATGAGTGCCCACTAGGTCACATGAAAGTTATACCTCAGCTAGCACAAGTTGAGTGCCCAGATAGGTTGCATGAAAGTTGTGCCTCAACTAGCATGAGTTAAGTGCTTAGGTAGGTCACATGAAAGTTGCACTTTAGCTAGCATGAGTTGAGTGCGTTGGTAGGTTGCATGAAAGCTATGCCTCAACTAGCATGAATCGAGTGCCTAAGTAGGTTGCATAAAAGCTACACCTCAGCTAGCACGAGTCGAGTGTCCAGGTAGGTCACATAAAAGCTGTGCCTCAGCTAGCATGAGTCAAGTGCCCAAGTAGGTCATACGAATGTGCCTCAGCTAGCATGAGTCAAGTGCCCAGTAGGACACATGGATGTGCCTCAACTAGTATGAGTCGAGTGCCCAATAGGTGGCATGAAAGCTACACCTCAATTAGTGTGAATTAAGTGCCCAGGTAGGTCATATGAAAGCTGCACCTTAGCTAGCATGAGTCAAGTTCCTAGGTAGGTCGCACAGATGCACCTCAATTAGCATGAGTCAAGTGCCTAGGTAGGTTGCACGGATGCACCTCAGCTACCATGCCATGACTTTGTCAAGATGAATGCCTAGTAGGTCATGCCTTAGCTAACAATGAATTGCCCAGGTAGGTCGTGCTTCAGCTAGCAAACCATGACAATTTATATTTGCTAAGCATGACAATGTATATTTGTCAGGTTGAATGCCCAGATAGGTCGTGCCTCAGCTTGCAATGAATTATCCAGGTAGGTCATGCCCCAACAACATTCAATGACCCCCTTTTTTTTAGCTCACTTCCTATATAATGCTTTGTTGAGATTTTATTTAGAAATTAATAAACACAGATGTAAAAATTTAAAGGAAAAACTTGAGTGCTTTTATTAATTTCTGAATAATATTACAGGATTAGAAGGGCAAGCTAAAATCTTTATTAAAAATATAGGCACAAATGCTCAACATTCCAAGCTTAAGGAACTTCAACCTTGTTCATATTCATTAGATAATAAGCTCCATTTCAGAAATTTTCCTTGATTATGTATGGGCCCTTCCAGTTCAGACCTAGTGTCTCATCACTGGCCCTACAAGCTCCAAAAAGAATAAGGCAGTGTATGAGATCACCAATATTGTAATTTCAGACTTGGACCTTCCGGTTGTAGTATCTCGTGACCTATTGCTGATAGGTCACAAACCTAAGGCAAGCTATTTCTCTCGTCTCTTCTGCAAGGTCAAAGTTTACAGTGAGCAGCTAGTCATTATCCTCTAGACTGAATGTAGTTCATCATTGTGAAGTCACTTCAAATTCTGCTGGGATCATGGCCTCGAATCCATACACCATTGAAAAAGGAGTTTCTTCTATAGTGCTGCGAGCTATAGTTCTATAAGCCCAAAGCACCTTTTTTCACTCATCTACCCATGCTCCCTTTTTAGCCTCCAACCTCATCTTCAATATCTATTTGATGATCTTATTAACAGTCTCAACTTGTCCATTAGCCTGAGGATGGTCTACAACTAAAAAACTCTTCACAATTTTGAGATCATTGAAGAATTTGATAAACTGCTCGTTGTTAAATTGGGTCCCGTTATCAATCATAATCTACTGAGGGAGTCCAAACCTGTAAATAATATTAGCCCATATGAACTTTTCAATCTTTGTAAAAGAGATTTCTGCTAGCTCTTTTGCCTCTGCCCACTTAGTGAAATAATCAACAACAACTACTGCATGCTTGCACTTCTCATAACCTATCAGGAGTGGTTTAATCAAGCCCATGCCCTAGACTACAAAGGGCCATAAGCTGACCATCTGTGCAGGTAGGCTAGTGAAGCTGTGGGACTTTGGCGAACCTCTAGCACTTGTCACACTTTTCACGAGGTCAATGGCATCCTGCTTCACTATAAGCCAACAAAACCCTTGATGGAGTGCTTTTTAGGCAAGAGATAGCCCATAGAATGATTTTTGCAATGGCCAACATGAATTTCCTTTAAGACAATGTCATAGTCGTGGCTATCTATGCACCTTGAGAGTGGAGTTGGGAATCCCTTTTTATATAACATGTCATCGCTGATACAATATTTGGCTACTCGAACTCACAAATGATGTGCTTCCAACTTTTCTTTTGGCATCTTATAGGTAATCTATCATGGGACCCATCCATGAGTCCTGTGCCACAGTAATCGCCATCACAGCAATCTTCTGATCTATGCTTCGTGATGGAAGAAACTTCACTAGGATTGCCCTTGAGAAATCTGCATCCCTAGTTGTGGCCAAATGAGCTAATGCATTTACATGTGTGTTTTGAGCTCACAGAATCTGATTGACCTCGTAACATCAGAAAGAGCTATGCAGTTCTTGAACCTTCTAATGGTAGATGGCCATTTTTGACCCCCCTTATCTCATATTCACCTTATATGTGACAGATAATGAGTTAGGAATCGCTGAATATCTTCAGAATTTTAGCTCTCATCTCTCTTGCTAGGCAGAGCCCTACTAACAATGCTTCATATTCTGCTTCATTATTCATGGCTTGAAAGCCAAATCTCAGTGCACATAGGATTTTATGTCCCTCTGGGCTGATTAAAAGCACTCTTGCCCCAGCCTTTTGCTCGCTTGTTGATCCATCAACGTACAATTCCCAATACGAACCCTCTAAGGCCTCTACTTCCTTTTTAATAAGCCCTATAAACTCTGTAATGAAATTTGCTAAAGATTTCCTTTTGATTACTTATCTGAGCTTGTACTTAATATCGAATTGGGCTAGCTCAACTGCCTACTTGAGCAAGTGACCTGAGGTATCCATCTTTTGCAAGATCTACTTAAGTGGGAATTGCATGAGCACCTCTATGCTATGTGCCTAAAAATAAAGCCGTAGCTTCCTTGATGCAATCATGAGGTAGTAGGCAAGCTTTTCCATCGACGAGTACCTAGTTTTGGCATCTAGCAACCCCTTGCTAACATAATAGATAGGGAATTGAGTTCCACCATCTTCTGGTTCCAAGGCTACACTGAGAGCATGCTGAGATACTCCTAGGTAAATGATAAGCTTCTCACCTTCCTTTGGTTTGGACAAAAAAGGAGCTCATGCCATATACTCCTTCAGCTATTGAAAAGTTATCTCACACTACTCAATCCACTCAAAACATTTCACTTTCTTCAACACATCGAAGAAAGAGATGTACTGTAGCTTTCAAAATAAACCTGCTAAGTGCTACCACCTGACCATTAAGGCTCTGCAATTCCTTGACTTTGGTCGGGGATCTTATATCAATAAGTGCCTTGATTTTCTCTAGATTCACTTCAATTCCCCTATTATTTACCATGAATCTGAAGGAGTTTCCCAAGCCACCCAAAATGCACACTTATGTGGATTCAGCTTCATTTCATGCCTCATTAGAATTTGGAACATCTCCCCCAAATTGCGGACATGGTTAGCGACCTATTCAGATTTCACCAACATATTGTCCACATATGCCTCCATTATTTTTCTGATCTGTTCCTTGAACATCATATTCACTAACTATTGGTAGGTTACCCCTACATTCTTTAGTCTAAAGGGCATCACTTTATAATAATATAGCCCGTGGTCAGTGATGAACAAGGTGTGTTCCTTTCTTGTGGGTTTATGGGGATCTGATTGTACCCTGAGTAGGCATCCATAAAGCTAAGAAGTTGACTAGTAGTCACATCCATAAGCTGATCAATCCTCGGCAGGGGGAAGCTATCCTGTGGTCATGCCTTGTTAGGGTTCATGAAATTGACATAGGTTCTCCACTTTCCATTTTTCTTTTTATGAGTACAAGGTTGGCCACCCAGTTAGGTAGTGGGCTTCTTGGATAAACTTATTGGCCAGAAGTTTACCCACTTCCTCTTTAAGAGCGACCAAATGCTCAGCAGTCATAAGTTTCCTCTTTTGATAAACTGGCCTATGCTGAGGATCGATGCTAAGCTTATGTGACATGACCTCGGGTCCAGGCAAAGATGTCCAAGTTCACCTAAAGAAATTCAGCTTCAAGCCTTCACATCTGAAGGCAAGTTTTTTCCCAACTTGAGGCATCTTTCAATATCTACTTCGCTGACCTGTATATCTTTAAGCTATTTTGCTAGGCTAGTTGCTCTAACTACGTCCACTATACGGGGGTTAAGATCATGGTTGACCCCTGTCAGGCTCATAGCTCATGGTTCTCTGCCAGAAACCATATTAACCTTTTTCCCTCTCACCTCTTGCTTGATCGCATCCTCATAGCAACATCGAGCTATGTGCTATTCACCTCACACGTAGCCAATTCCATTAGGTGTTAGCAATCTGATGATAACTATCCTGGTAGATGTGACCATGTCCAAGTCATTCATTGTAGGTTGCCTTAGCACCATATTATGTGCTGAGGGACAATCTGAAGGGTTTGCTTGGCCAATATAAAGGAGATGAAGCTAAAAAATTTTCCTCCTCTTGGCTGAGCAAACCTCCCAAGGATCCATTGGTGTGAGGTCTCAAAACAACCTAGATCAGATTTGGAGTAAAAGAAGAGCTCACTAACCTTTAGTCCAGCTCTTACACAGTGGAAGACAGTGGATCTTCACACCAGGAAAATCCTCTTCATGGCCT
>JANHAO010020779.1:0-12728 GCA_026873985.1 Saraca asoca | reverse complement strand
GAGAAAGTACGAGAGAGGGTGAGAGAGCAAGTGTGAGAGAGGGGGATGAGAGTGAGAGAGGGTGGGAGAGAGTGAGAGAGGGCGCACGATGATCGATGGGACAGAAAGAGTGAGAGAGGGTGCAAGAATAAGTGTGAGGGAGGATGAGAGAGTAAGGAAGAATGAGAGAGAAAGTGTGAAAGAGGGTGAGAGAGGATGAGAAAGAAAGTGTGATAGAGGGGCATGAGAGAGAAAGTGTGAAAATGGGTAAGAGAGCAAGGCGCTCTACAGTGACTGAAAGCAAACCTACAATGACGACTAAAAAGTCATCACTAAAGGTGACCTTTAGTGACGACTTTTTCGTTCGTCACTGAAACTAGGGCTTTTGTGACGACAAAACATCGTCATCGAAGGAGCCTTTAGTGACGACTTTTTTGGTCGTTACTAAAACTAGGGATTTTATGATGACAAAAAGTCGTTACTGAAAGTCGACCAACAATGACGACTAAAAAGTAGTCACTGAAGGTGACATTTAGTGATGACTTTTTCGATCGTCATTGAAACAAGGGCTTTTGTGACGACAAAAAGTCATCATTGAAAGCGAACCTACAGTGACGACTAAAAAGTCGTCACTAAAGGCACGCTTTAGTGACAACTTTTTGGGTCGTCACTGAAACTGGGCTTTTGTGATGACAAAAAGTCACTACTAAAAGCCAACCTACAGTGACGACCAAAAAGTCATCACTAAAGGTGACATTTAGTAACGACTTTTTCAGTTGTCACTGAAACAAGGGTTTTTGTGATGACAAAAAGTCGTTACTGAAAGCCAACCTACAGTGACGATCGAAAGTCGTCACTGAATGTGACCTTTAGTGATGACTTTTTGGTCGTCACTGAAACTAGGGCTTTTGTGATGACAAAAAGTTGTCACTGAAAGCCGACCTATAGTGATGATCGAAAAAGTCGTCACTGAAGGTGACCTTTAGTGACAACTTTTTCGATCGTCACTAAAACTAAGGTTTTGTGACGACAAAAATTCATCACTGAAAGTCGACCTACAGTGACGACCAAAAAGTCGTCACTGAAGGCGATCTTTAGTGGCCACTTTTTCGATCGTCACTGAAACTAGGGCTTTTGTGACGACAAAAAATCGTCATTGAAAGCCGACCTACAGTGATGACCAAAAAGTTATCACTAAAGATGACCTTTAGTGACGACTTTTTCGATCATCACTGAAACAAGGGCTTTTGTGATGACAAAAACTCGTCACTGAAAGCCAACCTACAGTGACGACTGACCAAAAGTCGTCATTGAATGTGACCTTTAGTAATGACTTTTTGGTCGTCAGTAGAACTAGGGTTTTTGTGACGACAAAAAGTCGTCACTAAAAGCTAACCTACAGTGATGACCAAAAATTCGTCACTGAAGGTAACCTTTAGTGACTACTTTTTCAATCGTCACTGAAACAAGGGCTTTTGTGAGGACAAATAGTCATCACTGAAGATGACCTTTAGTGACGAATTTTTCAATCATCACTAAAATAAGGGCTTTTGTGACGACAAAAAGTCGTCACTAAAAGCCAACCTACAATGATGACCAAAAAGTTGTCACTGAAGGTGACCTTTGGTGATGAATTTTTCGGTCGTCACTGAAACTAGGGCTTTTGTGATGACAAAAAGTCGTTACTAAAAGCAAACCTACAGTGACGACCAAAAAGTCGTCACTGATGGCGACCTTTAGTGACGACTTTTTCGATCGTCACTGAAAGTAGGGCTTTCATGACGACAAAAAGTCATCACAGAAAGCCAACCTACAATGACGACCAAAAAGTCGTCACTGAAGGTGATCTTTAGTGACGACTTTTTTGATCATCACTGAATGCTAGCCTACAGTGACGACTAAAATGTCGTCACAAAAGGCACACTTTAGTGATGACTTTTTGGGTTGTCACTGAAAGTCGTTACTAAATGTATGTCTATTGTGGCGACTAAAAAAGGTCGTCATTGAAAGCTGACCTATTATGACGACTTTCTGCGTTGTCACTGAAAGCTACCCCTTTTAGTGACGACCTAAAAAGTCATCACTGTAGGCCGACCTTCAGTGACGACTTTTTAGTCGTCACTGAAAAGTCATCACAAAAAGTCAAATTTCTTGTAGTGAATATTTGAGAGTAAGAGAAGTGACTATTCCTTTCCCTTTTTTTTCTTTTTATTATTCTTTGGTCAAGCAGATCATTAAAGAATGATGAAGTAGCCTGTTTGGAAGAAATAATTGACAGTAAAATAAGTCAATGACTATTAATTTTTAATAAATGGTTTATTATAATTTTGATCCCTTAATTTATAAATTGATTGTATTTGATCATTTTTAAATAAAATATTTTATTTTATTTATTTTAATATACTAATAAGATCAAATCAAATTTAAAATAAAAAATCATAATTAATACATAAATTTTTAACAAGGCTTCAAATTAATAATCATTAGTAAAATTAACATTACTATGCCAAAAAACTTACAAATCAGATAGCTCATTTAACTTATTATGTGAAAAAAGTGTAAAATGTGCAAATCACCTTAATTTGATCATTATCATCATTGATTAATTTATTTTTTAATAATTATTAACTTAAAGTCTTCTTTGAACTCTATGTCCTAATTAAAATTTTATTTTCTGTTTGATTAAAGTTGTCAATGCGAATCAAATATAATATGTAATTTATATATTAAAAAAATAAAATAAAATATTATAATTAAAGAAGGCCTATTAATTTGTATATTAGTATATATGTTAAAGAAATTAAAAATATCATTACATTTTAATAAAAAGATATTTTTTCTACTCCAAGAAAGAAAATTACGTGGAAATACTTGGAAATTGTTGGGACAACATTATAGTTACAGCTACTAGTATGGAATTAAGGAATATATAGGCGTCTGATTAATCATCTAGAATAGACACATATCTTATTCAACCATTCGGTGGTGCCTCAATTTTGAATAAGAGTAGAAACATGATTGGGATGTTCAATTAGAATGATGCCGACACGTCTTCACGGGTCGCGAAGTGATTAATGTTGTTTTCCAACCCTGCTACCAAAATAAAACTGACAATATAGAAGTTAGCAGTAGATAAGAAAATACTTCTGAATTTGTCAATTAAATTTTGTTTTTAATAATTTATTTGTCAATTCATTTTCATTGGTCGAGTAATTTGCAAGAGAATAATGACATGATAAATGCGAATTATTACGTTTAAATATAATAAAAAAAATTATTGAAGCAATTACCTGATGATACGTTTTCAAGCTGAATTTACTGCGGCATCCATGCATTCTCCAAGATTTACGGGTAGGAGAAAAAAAGGCATTGTTTTAACTTCTGGGTCCCATTTCGAGAACGATTAGACTTCAAGATGAAACGATGAATAAAATAAGAGTGGAATTTTCTCCTTTCTATAAATTTTAATCTAAAGAATTAAAGTGATATATTTTTATTACAGTTTTATTTTTTGTGAACGGAGGATAAAGTGGTTCGACCGTAAGTGATCTGCATTAGGTTAAAATAATCAAACTTATCTCTACTTTAGTAGATATATATATATATTTAGTAGATATATATATATATAATTCATTGACTTTAAAAAAGGTAAATCCTATTCTTTTGTAATTTAATTTGGATGTACTTTATCTATATTTATATATTTTTATTTATAAACTTAACAAAACACTCATATAACTATAATTGGACCAAAAAATTTTCATTTTCTTTCAAAAATTAAAAAATAATTCATTATTTTCAATTTTAATCCAATTATAAAGTTTTATATTAAAATTTTAACGTACACACAAAGTAAAATATGAAAAGATGTCATTTTTCCTACTTATTTGATTTATTTTTCTAAAACTTAAAATTTCATTTTCTTTCTTTAAAATTTAAATTTAGTTCTTTGATATTTATGTTTTCAAATAAAATAAAGGTTTGTAATGATCACATACTACTCATATTTCATTAGGCATATATGTAAAAAAATAGATGGAAGTGAGTAAAGTACACATAACTTAAAGTATAAGAGGGCTAAATGTACATTTTTAAAGATCATATGATTATATGCATATGACTTAAAGTATAAGAGAATTTGATATATTTTAACTTAATTTTTATGTTAATTTTATTCTAAATTGTTATAGGTGAAAACTGGTTTCAAAGAATGAGACAAACGCAAGCCCGACAAAGGCTAAGTCACCCAGCCTGTTGAGGACGCCTAGTAAAATCCACCTTGCTCATTACTAGAAGATGACACAATGAGGTCATTATGAGGCTAGCTCGCTAAGCAGTCAACCATCCTGCTCGAACTTGCTATGCTATAGTGACAACAATGAGCTCACTAAGCGACCTGCCACAACACCCTCGAGCTAAGGAACCCAGCTCTTGAGGATGGACATCTTGCTGGACAATGCGAGACCACGAGACAGACAAATACAAATGCTAGTCTATAGCTGACAAGAGGGGCCCACCCCACAGACAGAAGCCTGTAGTAGCTGAACTACAGGAGTTTATTTGTCTTTTACATTTATTTCTTAATGAAACACAACTGTACCTTGTAATTAATGTATGTCACTCTCTTTCCCTCTATAAATAGGGATGCACTGTTAGAATAGGGAGGGGGCCGGATAACTTGTATGCCAAAATACTCTATAAAAATCTCTTTTTGGATTTTAATAAAAGCTCTGCCATGAACGTAGAGTCCGGTATCGCCTGGATTTAGCCAAACCACGTAAAAATACTGTTCTACTCTCTCCAATTTGATCCTTCTTCCTCTCCTTTAATCTCTCACACTTCTAAAGATAGTCTTGGGTCCATGAATTCGCTCCTATTGGCCGGAGTTTGGGACTCTCCGCGTGAACCAAATTCTGACATCAACATAAATTAACTATGTGAAATTGCAAAAGTTCAATTTTTATATGAATCTCATTTTAGGTTAAGTATCAATGATTTGTCTTAATTTGCTAGAGAAATTAATTAAACTAGTCAAAATGTAAAAAAATTATCCTAAACATGCATCATCTAACCATCACTCTAAACAAATTAAATATCCCATACGTGATTGAAGTAAAATACAGGGGGGGACTAAAATAACAATTAAAGGGAAATTATAAATGGAAGGGTTTTGATATGGGTATTTTTGGGGCCATACAAACGGGCTAGTAAAAGCCCAATGGACAAGCCAGTTGATAAGAGCCTAGCTTATCCAGGATTGAGGTCGCTAAAGCAAGCTATCAGGTCACTAAATGTAAACTTAGAATGCTGGTTAATAAGGATCAAAGCAACCTAACGTGTAACTTTAGGTCATTAAGGATGAAGTCTAGCCTCCAGCTCGAAACACATTTTCTCGACCATCATGTCATTGAGGACAACAATTGGAAATTAATTATGAAAATCTATTTTCAAATCAAATATTACTCGTTATGGAAGTGTAATCAATTCATTTTATTTAAATTGTAATGCCTCTGCCATTGTAAATAGGAGTTGAAATCATTGTATAGTAAAAGGACCATGAACATATACTGTAACATGGCCAAAAATACATAGAAATAAATAGTCGTGTACATAAGCATTGATTTAAGCTGAACCACGTTAAAAACTTTCCGGTGTCTTCTTGTTCTTCCTCTTTCTCTTTTTGGTCATCTTGTATTCTTAATTTGCAGTTTGGGCTTTGGAACTTTAGTTAACTAGATTTGTACATCAACATTTTGGTGCAAGAAGGAAGGGTTTAAACCGCATACTTGTTGATTTTCCATTCTATTCCAATGGCTAGAGGAAGAAGCACCAGGAGTTTAGATGTTGTAGTTGACCAGTTAGAGGGTTGTATGGAACAAGAGCAGGATGTATTACCAGTTGAGGGTTGCATCAAGCTAGAGGCTCGAATAGGGCCAGTCAGGGACTTGGGCAAGTTTTATGAGTGAGCTGTTAAAGAGATTAGGTGGGAGGAGACCTTTGGCCCTAAGAAGTCCAATTAGAAGGATGAGGCTGGTAGCTTCATAGAATAAAAAGAAGAGTCATAGCAAGAACAACAAGAAGAGTTAGAAGGATGGCTCCGATAATTAGGTTGTAAAGAAGGCTAGAAATAAGCGACCTTGCAGAAGAGACAAGAGAAATAGCTTGCCTTAGGATCATAACTTATCAGCAGCGGGTCACGAGATACTACAATAGGAAGGTCCAAGTTCAGAACTACAAAATTGGTGATATCGTATTGTGCCTTATTCTTCTTGGAGCTTGCAAGGCCAATGACAGGGCACTAGGTTCGAACTGGGAGGTCTATACATCATCAAGGAAGGCTTGGGAAATGGAGTGTATCACTTAATGAATATGAATGGAGCTAAAGTTCCACAAGCTTGGAATGTTGAACATTTGTGCCCATATTTTCAATAAATCTAAGCTCGCCCTTCTAATCCTTATTATATAAGAAGTGAGCTATTTTTAGAGTTAAAAGAGCCATGGTTTGCTAGTTGAGGCCCATTCAAGTCAACTTGAGAGATGTCGTTTGTGGCTTACTAAGCATACATCTTGGTTCTAACCCAAACAAAGTCATGGTTTACTAGCTGAGGTCCATTCATATTAACCTATGTGTTATCATTGTGACCTACTAGGCAACTCAACTTGACTAATATTTATAAAGTCATGGTTTGCTAGTAAGGTCCATTGATGTTAACCTATGTGTTATCATTTGCAACCTACTGGCATTTAACTTGACTAATATTTATTAAGCCATGATTTGCAAGTTGAGGCGCATTCATGTTAACCTTTAAGTTATTGTCTGTGACCTACTGAGCATTTAACTTGGCATTAAAGAATAAAACAAGAAAATTATAAAAGAAGTTCATCAAAAACCCCATTTAATGAGGTGAATGTACATATGAAAATTCAAGAAATAAAACTCAAAATTGCAAGAGAAGCCTGTAGCAGTTGCGACTTAAGAGGAAGGCTAATCTTTAGGAGCTAAACTCTGGGGGGCTAGAGGGTCAACATATGGGGCAAGTAGTCATCCATCATTTGGTCATTAGTAGCCATGGCCTATGAGCTACTCTCTTCTTGAGTTACTCCACTAGTGACCTACATGCCTTGAGCAGGAGCCACTCCACCTACGACCTTCGCACCCTTAGTTGAAGGAGTTGCCTTCGTGGCTTCCTCAATGTCCTTAATAGCCTAGTGAACATCCTTAATAAAAAAGGAGAAGTCCATCTTCAAGTGCTCCTTCCACACAGTGTACAAGAAGTTGACAGTGGTTCTAGACATCGCATTTTCATCTGCTTTCATGATCAATGCAGTGATCTCTACCTTAACATGAATGGTCTTCTCTCTTGCTTGAGCGACCTCCTTCCTGATCACCTCCTTCTCCTTTTTAGTAGCCTTAGCTCATTGCACTACCATGTCTAGCTCATCTTTCACTCGTGATAGCTTGTTAATAACCTTGTTGAGATTTGAAGTAAGAATGGATGTGATAGCTTCATGGTTTGCCTCCTCATGAGACAAAGCCTCCTTGACTTCCTTCTTGGTCACCTTTGCATTTCTTAGTTGGGTCTCAAGTGGCTGCATTCTATTCCTCAGCCCTAACGCCTTAGTTATCATGGTGGCCAAGTTGCTCTCAAGCTTTTTGTTGTCCTCCTCCCAAAATAAGAGCTCATCCTTTAGCTTTATCACCCAGTGCGCTTTGAGAAAACAAATGGTTAGGTTAGCTTGCAAAGAAGTAAAAGAACTGAGGTGAAATAACTAAACTTACCAACATATTGTGATGAGCTATGTAGTCCATCAAGCCCCTACCAAACATCTCTTCCAATTCTAATGGCTTGGAGTAGGTCCTTAGGATCAAGTCCACATTCTCCCAGAGGAAGTCATAATAACCCCCTTCTTTAGGGCCAAGGCCATCAAATTGCTATTGCAGTGTGACCTCAAATGCCACTTGTCTGGTTGTGGCCACCACTTCCTTCCTCTTACCCACTTTTTGCTTCTTGGCAGGGGGTTTGGATGGAAATTTTACCTTTGCCCTATCTTTAGGAGTAATTGAACTCACACCAGTAGGAGCTCTCACCAGCTCATTTGGTGCCCCAAGGTCCTAGATTGACTTATAGTAGTAGGGGCTGCAGCCATAGTAGGAGCTAATATGGTCACGGCAGTAGTAGAGTTAGTAGACTAGGTAGAAAAAGGGGCTGGTGGCATGAGAAGGTTAAGCCTCACCATATCTATGTATTGCTAAAAGTTTGTTATGCTAACCACCTTAACTCTGCAAGATTTGATGTCTTTGGTGTCATTAAGGAGTTCGACATTCAAAGCCAGAGCGAGCTTGTGAGAGTGCAGGAGGTCCTCATTGAACTTAAGGTCATCCATAATTTCAAATTGGCAAAGCACTTTAAGCTCCTCTAGCCTTAATATTGGCTTGTCCTTACCAACTCCGTCTGTGAAATAAAATAGAATGTTAAACCAAATATAAAATAAATATGTGGTCATGCAAGCTCACACATCTTCAGCTCACTTACCAAGAATGAAGACAAACCCAAAGTTATGAAGATCAAGAAGAGATGGGCAAAAAATATATAACCAATGGGTTTTATAGTTCCCCACATTGGACTTGCCATTTGCATCACCTTGAAGCAAGATTTTCTTATGGTTGGTCTGGCAAGCTGTGAGGTAGTATATCTTATCTTGCTAACCCATGCCTCTGATGCAGTAAAGGTAGTAGAAAACCCTTGTAGAAGGAGATGGGAGGTTATTCCTCAGATAAAGGAGTGCAAGGGAGGTGAGTTGGGAATAGGAGTTAGACGTAAGCTGGAAGGGGAAAAGTTTTAATTTATTTAACAAATTAATAATATAAGGGTGAACTGAGAACCTGAGCCCAGCATCAAGATGGTAGGTGCTAATGGAAACAAACCCTAGAGGAGGATAAGCTACATGGTTATCAGGTGAGGGCACTATGATGTGAAAACCCTTAGGGAAGCAGTACGTCTGAGCTATTCCCCTAAGCTCATCAAGCTTAATGGTTGAAGAATGGTGAATAAACACCATGCGAGCAGGAGGCCTCTATCTCCCAACAGTCAGCTGACTCTTAGTGGGGTCAGGACAAGCTGCGAACTCCTCATTAACCTCACCACTCCTAGAGGCTACTTTCTAGTGACATGCGCCTACTCCTCACTTTGAGTTGGAGAATAAGGAGCATTAGCATTGGTGACCACTTATAAACTACATACATCTACATAGAAAAAGAAATAGTCAGGTCATTATAGGTAGACCATACGTAAAAGCTAAGGCTTCTATCTACTAAAAAGGGAATTTCCTTTGCAACAGGTCATACACACCCCATATCACCACACCTAGACCTAGACCATTAAAAACATAGGGGACTTGACCAATGAGCCCATCAGGATGCTAAAACCTAGGAAACAAGTAGAAAGCTAAATTTAACAATCTACAACCCTAAAACCTTCAAGCATTTTGTCAAATAGATCGTATGTCAGCTTTAATGAACAACAAAAGGTGTGCAAATAAGGATTCAATAGAATCAACTAACATGCAAAATTTCTTAGCAACTAATAGGCATGCACCATCAATCTCTCCAAGCACCAAGACATCAAAAACTCACAAAGTAAGGCATTTGTGAAAAATAGAAGCTTAGAGTCAAGTGTGTGTTGAGAGAACTTACTGTATTAATGGGATGATAGGAGTTTTGAGAAGGGAATCATGTGTAATACTGGTTCCTAACAACCCAAATCCAAAGTATTTTATTACAAATTTGGTGATGCAGAAAAGTGAAGAATGGTGGCAAATGTTTATGAGCTCAAGAGAAAAGTAAAAAGTAAAGTATTGGATTTCAAAAATGTTTGTGATCAGCTACCTTTGATCTGATGGTCTAGTGAATAATACGGCTTAGTCATCACCACTCTAATGATTATGGAAGAACGTGTGCATTAAATATGGTAATGATAGCATGGGTTGGCATAGATAAAGTGATGGGATAGAAGTCTAAATGACAGCATGACAAATCACAATTGTTAGCTTTTACCAGTACACTATAGCTCCTAGTCTGCAGATCGCATTAGGAGCTGGAGGCTAATGTTATGGATATTTTTGGAGCCATACAAATGGGCTAGTAAAAGCCCAATGAACAAGCCAGCTAATAAGGGCTCAACTTATCCAAGATCGAGGTTGCTGGAGCAAGCCATCAGGTCACCAAATGTGAACTTAGATCATTAGTCAACAAGGGTTAAAGCAACCTACTGTGTAACTTCAGGTTGAAGTCTAGCCCATAGCTCGAAGCATGCTTTCCTGGCCATTTGGTCGTTGAAGATAATAATTAGAAATTAATTATGGAAATCCATTTTTGAATCAAATATTGTCCGTTATGAAAGTGTAATCAATTCATTGCATTCAAATTGTAACACCTATGCCACTATAAATAGGGGTTGAAATCATTGTACAGTAGAAGGACCATGAACATATACTGTAACCTAGCCAAAAATACGTAGAAATAAATCGTCGTGGACATAGGCATTGATTTAAGCTGAACCATGTTAAAAAAATTTTGGTGTCTTCTTGTTCTTCCTCTCTTTCTCTTTCTCTTTCTGGTCATCTTATATTCTTAATTTCCAGTTTGGACTTTAGAACTTTAGTTAACTAGATTTGTATATCAACAGGTTTTAACTGAATCATTAATGGAAGGATGATTATTTATTTATTTATGATTTAATTAAAATTTTTTATGAACACAAATTGACTTATGATTTATGTATAAACAGTGCGACTTTATGTATTTAATTATTATTATTATTTTATTGTGATTGTTTTTCTCTCCACTACTTCTTCCATTTTGTTGTCACTGCGAGAAAGCAACTTTCATTATTAAACATTTTGAATTATATTTTAAATCCTATTTTAAAATTTTAATTTATCTTTGAATGATGCAATTATTTTTTTTCAATTTCTCGTGATGGACAATGTTTCTACATGATACATATTTAATGTCCTAAAGCTTATTCTATTATCATAGTTTCACATATTTTACATCTTGTTTTTGTGTCTTATCTTCATCTACCATTTATTCAAATTGATCTTATACTATAAAAATTTAGATATCTTCAAACTTGGACTACTTTTGTTATTTTCCAAATCCTCAATCCTATTATCATTAAATATTTCACTTATGTTCAACAAAAAATTTGTTATTTCACAACCAAATAAGCAACCCTCTCAACTCTATATCACCACAAGATCAATGAAAATGGAGAAATCGAGAAGTAAAAGAATGGCTATAAAATTAAAGCTTCTTGTAGTTGTTTCAAACCCATCCTAATGTAGAAGCTCTTAGTGGCTAACTTGCTCTCTCACTGAGAACATTCTTTACACTATTACATGTTTGTATTGTTTCATACATAGATCAATTTTATTCTTTACATGTCTATTGCATAACATCTAAGCTATTTTTGGATCAATGTTAATCCTTGCCTTCATAATCATCTCTCAAAAGGAATTTTCTACTTCAATTTTTCTTTGCATGTTATTTAGTAACAAGTTAGTGGTTTAATCTATCAATTTAAGTTGTTGTTTAAACTCTTTGTATTAACATTCTATTCCTAATGTCGAGATTTCATGAAAATGGTGGGTTGAACAGTAGCTTTAGCGTAAATGATGATGGTGAACCATACCTAGAAGACATGCAATAGGTTTGGTGCACTAAATCTCATCAGGGCCTTGTTGTTAGTGAAGACCCTTTACTCCTAGAACATAACAGAATAAGTTGGAAACAATGTTTGGTGGCTTATCTAGTTGATTCTAGAACCTTTTCTCCCAAAAGGCTTTAGATGATTCTACATGCAAACTGGAATCTCAAGAATAGCTTCCAAGTGATTGGAAGACAAGACAACTACTATGTCATCTAGTTTTAAAATCAGGAAGATTGTGAATATATATAGAAGAATGGTCTTTGGTTTGTCCAAGGTGCTATGCTAATTATTGACTATTAGAGGCCTAATATGGTGCTGTCAAACTTAATAGTAGATGTGGTTCCTCTTTGGGTGCAGTTATGGCATCTTCCACTGGAATATCAAATAGTGGAATTTGCAGAATACCTAGGTTTAATGATTGGTCTTGCCAAATGGATAGATTAGGCTGCTAATTCTCCTAGAAACTTAAGATATGTGCATTTGAGGATCAATTTTTGGCTATATGAACCTTTCCTCATGGACTTTATGTTATCCTTTAACAATGATGAATGGTTGTGGGTTCAATGTAGATATGAAAAGGTTTTCTGCATGTGTTTTGTTTTGTAATATATTGAATTATCTAAAATTTATTTCAAGAATAAGTGGCTTTTTAGAAAATCTGAAAAGGTAATTTTGGAAATTTTGAGAATTTTGAAACTATACATTTTGGGTTCGAGGAGCCCAAATATGACAAAAATAAATTATATAAATTTTAAGAAATTCTTAGGAAATTGAAATTTCCATTTTTGGATACTAATAAAGTAAAACTAGTGTTTTCAAGGGTTTAGTTTTTGAAAAAATTTGAAAGGTCAAAACTAGGGCTATAGGTTGCTAAGAACTAAAAATTTATGGTCTTTACAAAAGTAATTAATTCAACTACTTGGTGTCAAAATTTCATAGCCGCTAGTGATTAGTGAACATGTCAATTTTGGACTTTAAGTGAAAAAATTAGCAAAGTTACAAAACAAGAGAAATTACAAAACTTATTAAGGAAGAAGT
>JANHAO010020778.1:0-12724 GCA_026873985.1 Saraca asoca | reverse complement strand
TTTTATTTATTTTAAATTATTATTTACTTCCTTTTAATTAATTATTATTTAATATTTACCTAATTAAATAATAATTAATCATAACAAAACTCTTTCTCTTTCAAGTCAGTATTGTGATAGAAAATTAACTGATCACCAAGAGATTGCAGATTGGGACCTCTATCCAATGGACTTGTGTGCAATCCAACATATCATAGATTACACACAATTAATTAGGGCTCAATCTGTTTTGGACTTAGCACTGATCACTTAATTAAGTATGTTAATGTTCTAATAATTAATTAATGCTAATCCATAATAATAATTAATTAAAATTAATTCAACATGAGTTTCTTGAGGCTAGGACACAAGCGAAAAAGTGATGGTTTTATGTGGCTGTACGGTAATCTTTGAGGGCCTTTATGAGTAACATTTCTCTAATTTTTATGAATTTATTTCAACAATATTACTTCCAGTTTTTTTCACGTTTCACTCATTTTAACATGTACAAAATTGGACATAGAAATAGTATTTTATAAGGGTAAAATATATATTACTTTATTGTATTTTATGTCATGTGTATAAAATTTTTTGAAATTTGAAAGTGGACAATTTAACACTTAAACTTTATGCTTAATATAATTTATGTTAATTTTCCACACAAGTAATTACGTGCAAACATATACATATCATGTAATCTAGTCTAATGCCTAATTATTTAAGAATTATTTCTCCAAAGAATAAAAATAATAATAATAACCGAAAGAAAAAATAATCAATAAGTTTTATGCGTGAATGGAGTGTATTCTCCACTATTTGAACGGAGAAATTTGTTGCAGTTGAAATTCGAAGAATTATGATTTTGAAGCTCGGATGAAATCACAGAGAAAAGAAATATTTAATATGTAATATATATGTGTGTGTGTGTGCATCAAATATAATAAAAATATAATATATAAAAACCTAAAATATGAATATTAGCATTAAGGCATTGTTTATTGTGTCAGGCATTGTTCTCAAACCTGACCCAATTCAATCCGTTCAACTAGGAGTTGGGACTTAAAATGATTCGGATTAGATCATATACTCGCTTTAACGGTTGGCCTGGTTTGATCCGATGAGAAACAATCCAAACATAGAAGCCTGTATGAACCGATCAACTCAGTTCAAACCCAGATTACTTGTATTACTTGTATGAGTTGATCAACTCAGTTCAAACTTGGATTACATCTATGCTTAGGAAAAAAATACAATTTGATAGTTTGGAAACTCAAACCTAAAACACCTTACATATTTAGTGACTAAATCTGACTGATGCACCACTACATCAACTGCTTGTTTTGTTCATATAAATGTAAATTTTATATATAATATTAACATATACTGATGTTCTATATCTGTATATATTGTATAATTATTATGTACATATTATACTACTATATATTTATTATTTATATATATTACATTATTTATTATAATTCATACATATTACATATACATATATTTACAATTTTTATAAATACATATTACACAAAAAAATATATGATATAATCAATATTTATCTTTCACAATTATTTGTATATAAACAAAAAGCACATTTACATATATACGACATCACCTATTTTAAAATGTATATTGATTTAATTTAAATTATACTATATGTGTTATAATAATTAATAATAGTAAAAATATGTTCATTTTTACATAATTGTATCACATAAGTTTAAGCAAATAAATTTAGAATTTCCTACAAACTATTTTAATTTCACACAATCAATTCATTCTTAATGAATTAAAAAAATTTATATATAATATGCTAAACTTTTTACCATATAAAAATTTATCAATATCAAAATATATAAATCATTTTGACCATCCTGTTGAATTAGTCTGACTTTAACCCGATCACTTTATCGGGTTGATAGCTAGATTGGGTTTCAAACCATTGATGATAGGAGTAGAATTAGGGATTTAGGAGTCCTGGGTGATGTGGCGTGTTTATAGGCTTCCTGATGTAGTGTGATAAGGGAGAGCCATTAATTTGATTTGTAATCTTGGTTAGAAGGGTAAATCACAAAATAGTAGAATGAGTTTAAGTAATCTGATTTTGACCCCCATGAAAGATGATCCATTTTGATTAGTCAGTAAACATTGTAATTGACATGGCACTATAGTGGGTAGATGTGGTTGATCCACCACATTAGCTTCCAGCGTGGAGTTGTAATGGTGGTTGTTGGACCCTTGCTAGAAAGTGATATGGAATTTGTCTTTCAGAGTAGCTTTTTGTGACATTGGATATCATCATTGTTCACACAGGTCTAGAGGGATAGGCGTGGCACTTGGGGGCAAGAGCTCGAATTTGAAGCAGGTAGATGGGTAAGCACAATTAGTGGCGATAGGGCAATGTATTTGGGAGGAAATTATTGGTGGTGTATGTTTAATGATATAAGAATGGCAGATTTAATTACATAATAAAATGGAATGAATACTGTCAAAGAATATAGATCCTATGTAAGTAATTTCCTAGCAACTGATGGCTATTTAGTTTGTCGATGCATTTCTTATGTTTGACAAAATTTCCAAGTTTGTCTGAAATTAATTAGAAATTGGAATGCATTTTTCATAACAAATATTCAGTTTGATGATTCATTGTTTTATGGCATTCCATTGTTATCATGTCAAGGAATGGTGTAAATGACATGAAGTACATATGCTTTGTTCATGCATATACAATGGAATATGAACTTGAACTGATGGATATAGTTGTTTAGTTTGAATTGAAGAATTTAGTTGTTTGTTGTTGTAATTATTACGATTTTAGGTTGTAATTTGATGTGGAATTTACTTTGTGCACTTTGTTATGAAGATATAATTTGTAGGTTGCAATCTATAATTGGAGTTGCAATGTTTTTCCTTGCTTAGTCACCATTTGATGACAACATGAGATTATCATGGAAATTTTATTGATGATTATGCCATGCCACTATATGGTTGGACGTTGTTGACAGCAATATCAATCTTGATGTTATATAATAGGAAGTAGTTAAGTCTAATATGTAGCACTATCCTGATGTATAGCATTTCTACTTGATGCAAAGGTGATGAAGTGGATTGGAATTGTATAACCAACATCAACAATATGGTTAAAGTACAAGCCTTTGGTCATTTGATGGCTCTAGTGGATTATATTGTTTCAATCATTTTTTTGAACTTTAAGTAACGACAAAGTTCATAATGCAGCCATTTATTGTAGTTGGTTCGATTGCATTTTCTCATATTGCATAGATGTAGCAATATTATGAAAAAAATTCCATAAATTCAATGTAGCTTCATTAATAACTATTTTATGGGATAATGCTTAATAAATGTCATTGCCAGATGACACTTATACTAGTTGATTTCATTCATCAATGGTGATGATTGATTTTTTGAACATTGCAATGCCTTGACAAGAGGTGTCACACTTGGTGTGTGTTATGATGTGGGAGTGTCTTCATATTGTGTAATAAAATTGCATGAAAAGGTAACATGGGAGGGAGATGGGAGAAATGTGCATGTTGGAGGGCATAAGCTTAAGATAGACATGGATTAAGGTCTGTTGGGGTGGACAATATAGTGAAAATAAAAAGAGAAACATGTGAATGGATGGAGGTGGGATGATTGTTTCAATTGTGTCATTGATGTTCAAGTAATTAATTCATACTAATTAATCTTATGCATACCATGTCATTAGTATTGGTCGACTTGATTTTTCGATTAGTTTAAAGAGTATATCACTATATTACTTGCTAAAACCTATGTCATTATGACTTGCAAAATTTCAAGAAGGCAAAGAAATCTTTATTTCATGAATCGAAGATTAAATACTTATTTAATTTCAAATGATTCAATTGGAAATGGACGTTGAACATTATGCAGTGGCCAACTACAAAACAAAGAATGTTATAATATATTTAAGTGAAAAACAAATTACAATTAAACTTTTGCTTCAGAGGTCTGAAATCTAATAAAAAGAAAATAATACAATGATCAAAAAGTTCATATGGTAACAAAATCCTTGATCTTTATGTGCAAATGGTTGTAAGAGTTTTTATATTTGTATATCAATTCATGTACTAAAGATTTGTTTGAATCATTTACCTTATAAAGAAGAAGTTCATAAATGAATGAAATTAATGTAACATTGTGAAAATATATAGTAGGAGTTAGATTTGTGGGTTTATCTTGATATAGAAATTTTGAAGAGTACTATGATGCTGTCTATCAATAGGTTTGTCTTGATATATCTTTGCAATCAATTACAATTGTTGACCATTTGTAAGAATGACAAAGTCAAATAAGCAAATACCATTAATATGTTTTCTGTAAATCTAATTGATGTGAGGTAAGTAGTTGAAACCAAAATATGCAATTAATTGCAATATTATTTGACACAAATGAATTACAGTGACAATATATGGAAGCTTCCATAGATATGCATTGTAATAATAGAAATGCTTTGCAGAGTTTCAAGTAAAGAGCCATCAATTGAGAGTTGGGTAGCCATGGAGGGGGATAGGTGTACTAGGTGGGTGGGAGGTAGAATGATAATTATGGTAGAGGTGTATTATGGCACTTACTAACAATGATAATGCATGACAGTCATTTGATTCAACCAGTGAAATGGAAAGGGAATAGAATCAAATAAGAAGGAGTAATAATAATGATAACTATTAATTTTTTACTTGTTTGGTTTAGTTAGGTAGTGAAATCATATTATTTATGATTCATTTTCTTACTATTTGGTTGGGTGTTGATAAGTCGTAATGGATGGTGATCAATGATGATAAGTGGTGATGGATGATTTTCAACAAAAATAGATGGTGGTGGGCAATAGTCAGTGATGGTAGGGGGCTATGGGCAATGGTCAATGACACTAGGTGATGGTGAGAGTTTCACAAAATGAGAGAGTGAAAGAGAAAAGAGTGTCTATTTGGCTATGGTAGATAATGTAATCTTAAACTTTAGGTGGAGAAAGGGTTTCAAAATAAAGGTAATCCATTAGAGTTAACTAATAGTTATAAATTATACTACACGTGAATCAAACATCTAGTAAGAGATTTTTTTTTTTAATTCCATTATGAACCACGAAAATTATCTAATCTAGGTCCTCTAATAAATAATATTCGTAATACACAAGGAAGTAATAAGATTGAATGATAAAAATAGTAACAATTGAACTAATAAAATCATTTTATTAAAAGTGGCAATTTCATTACCAATTGTAAGTCATGGTGTAAATGTAAGAATAAAATAACCATAGGACCATGTAATGATGCTAACAATGGTAGTGAGGGAAATTAATAAAAGTAATACCAAAACAATGATAAGTATGAGTCACTCTGATGGGTTTTGATGAGAACAAAATACCAACCCACATATATTATGAACTGATGTTAATATAGGCCATAGTGGCTTACATGCAAGTGCTCTGTAATTGAGGCGCTCTTAGCATAGGGGACATAAGTGGTGTATTGCTAGTGGGGGTTGATATTATAGGGTAGGGATGGATCATAGTCCAATGAGTTTATTCTGGTGTAATCTTTGACAGGCCTAATGTACTTGAATTTGAGGCAGTAGCTATTGGTTGTCTTTAGCCTAACATTTGTAAAAGGCAACGATAAGAAATCCTCTTTTTTAAGATGGTGGTAAGTGACTATCCTCACACCATAAACCATTTAAGAAATCACTACAAATTGAATAAGAGAGAAATGAATGAGAGGAAGCGAGGAAGAAACATTGCGTGGTTTGTTGTCTTCGTGGGAAGGATCCCTGGGGTGTACGAGTGGTGGCCAGACTGTAATGTCCAGGTGAACCGACTTAATGAGGCTATTTTCTAATCTTTTCCTAGTAAATGGAGGTTGAGGTAGGTTTTAAACAACAGACATCAATTAGCTAGAGGAGCTTTTTGTCGCGCAAAGAAGGAATATGTTGTCTTTGTAAGGCAAAGGCCTGGGGTGTATGACACGTGATCAGAGTGTCAAATGCAAGTGAATGGCTTCAATGGTGCATCGTACTAGTTTTATCGAGGGATGAACAAGGCCGAGGTTGGGTATTAAAAGTTGCAATGGAGGAAGGGAAGCAACCACCATCACATCCGTGTAGGACTGAGGTATGAAGCACATCGAGTTGGGCCACATCACTGTGAAAGTAGCAATTCCACCCACGATTATGAAGGGAAGCACCTATGTTGCACGGATACCGGAATGCGGACATGGGAATACGGGAATACGTACACGGAGACACGACATTTTCAGAAGTGTCGGGCTATTTTTACATGATAAATGAAATGTCGATGTCGAGAAGTATCAGAAACAGGAACATTTCCGACACGCGGATACGGCTATTATATGAAGTGTCGGTGCATCGTAGAGAAGCACATTGCATTGAAGGATGAGACATACGGCAAGGAAGCGTTTCGAGCAACCAGATGAGGAGTCATAGCAATGAAGCGGCAAAAGTGGGTGAAGACCGGTGCATGGCTTTCTAGTGGGGCTTGGTGTAGCACTTTTGTTTGCAAATGAAGAAGGAAAAAAAGGTGATGGTCCCTTGGCCAATGGCTACTTAGTGTAAATTAGTCATCCTACATGTTATATTCGTTATCTTTAATGTAGTTATATCTGGTTTTATGTCACGAGTTATAGTCTGTTGAGTTATTTTGAGTGGTTCAAATGTAGTTATGCATCTTATTTGTGGTTGGCTGAAAAAAGTGAAAGTATAATGCAAGGGGTTCATTTACCAAGTTTCATGCGTTATCGCACATGAGCCAATTGTTCACCCTCAACCGTATATGTGTAGTAAATATTACTACTGTATATATATATATTTACATGCATACACACACACACACACACAGAGATATATATATATATATATATATATATATACACACACACATACATATAGATACACATAGGTATCACTGGGTAAAATATGTTTGTATTTGATGCATGTGTATTGCATATATAGTTCATGCAAGAAAATAGTAGTGATAATGCTTGATGGCTAGACAATGGGTATAGTTCATACATGAAGATACGGTAATGGTGAAAATGAAAACAGGGAGTTAGTTTTCCCAGCACAAAATACTTAGATACTAGTTCAAACATATAAAACTAAACTATAAAGATTCTTTAGATAGCTCCAGATACATGGTTGCCAAGAACATGTACATCTCGTCCACAATTACTATGGAAGGCGGTCATACCAAAAAGATGCAACACTTTAATTTTGGTAGACGGTGACAGTGAGTCATACCAAAACGATGCAACACCTTAATTTTGGTAGACGGTGACAGTGAGTGAATATGATTTGCTGAGGTCGAATCAGCAAGCTTTACCATCTTGGATGCCATTATTTGTCCAGAACTTCCCCTATCCTGTGGCGAAACTATAACTATTGTCGGCCTTCCTCTTGATGCACATAATAGTATGGAGTGAGTGAGAAAATAGAGTTGCACAACATTAAACAATGACTGAGTTGACATAAATATTGAAAAAGTGAGACCACTCGTTTCACTGCTTGACCCAATTCTTACAAATGGGCAGGTGTAAATCAATGAAATCTTGATGTTTAGCATAAACTATTTTGAAAGCATACATTTGTTGAGGGCAAACTGAAACAATTGGCAGATAGTAATATAAAGGTAATGAAACTATGGTTAAAATGTAATAATATGCATGAATAGTATGATAATTGCAAATTTTGGCACGAAATTATTTTCACCTTGCTGTTGTCTTCTTCCCCTCTTCGCGTTCATTAGAATCGCACTCTCCATGCTGTGCTGCGAAACGAATAGCTGACCTTGATGTGGCCTACAGGTTGCTCTTGTTTAACTTCATGGGGTTTTGAATTAGATTGTATGTGAAAGACACCAGCCCTGTCATTCTACACATTCTGTTGTGGTTGTTGATGGTTTGGGTGATTAACTCTATCCTTGATATCCTGTCCCCGTAACATAACGTCCCCATCCTTTGGTCCTAGGACTTGGAATTTAAAGGTGGCAAAGGAAGGAATATGTAGGTAATATCGAAGCATAGTTTGACATTATAGTGGGATAGTATATCCTACCAACCGTGTTCGAAATGAGGATGCTGGATTGTGACTTGTATTGGTATTTCTCATTCCAGATTATATCCTTGCTTGCTTCTTAATTTATATAACCCGCCTTTTAGTACTTCATTCCACGAGCAGACAAAATAAGTAAGAATCTTAGGAGGTGGCTGTGAAAAGAAAAAATTACAAAATCCAAATGCATAAACATTAACCTTAAAGGTGCATGAACATATACATGATGTGATACCAAGGAGGAAGTTGTCACTACTTAACCACTTATCCAAACAAACGGTCATACCATTGTCAAATGAAAAAACATACAATTGAGCCAATCTCTGAGTCCAACAAAGAAGTATGAAATTCATGTGGAGTACGGTCATCCATTTTATGTAAGAGATCTTTACTAATTAGCACAAGTGTAGGAACTATGTAATTATGGTTTAGGGTAATTTTTTCATGTTTACCAATGAAGTCATGTTCATCAATGAACTAATGGGTATGTGATGTGCAATTACTGTGTGATAGGTATAGAATTTTATCACAAAATATGTCGACAAATTCAAAAGCCATTTCCCGAATGACTAACAATATAGTTCCATAAATGTACATGGTGATTAAAAATATTACCTAATTCTTGTTGGTGTAAATCTCCTCGACGAGAATCGACTTGATAAATCTAAGTGATGGCTCCATCTACAATCAAAGAGCAACTACTGCAAACCAAACAAATACAATAGGAGTAATATACTCAACTAGTAACGATGGAAGCAAGATTGCAGACACTAATTGGGACCACTTGTATGGAAAACTCGATCAAACACAAAGGGGCACGTGTAGCATTTAACAAGAAACGATAAAGTAGAAAACAATGCACTTACCAAATAAAGCACAAACTTTATGGAGAACCGTGAAATGGAGATAGCGGCAATAAGCTAATTACAAGAAAAGGCCAACAGACATTCAAGTAAGGAAGAAGAAAAGCGGTCTACCGTTTTTTTACAGAAAGATAATGCGGATCTTACTGCTCAGCAACGCATTTGGGAACTTAGCCGCGAATGTAGGGTTTAGGGTTAATGTATTTGGTAACAGGGCATAATGGGCCGGTCACTGGTGTGGCCAATGCCTAGGTAACCTATTTTTGTTGGCTCAAGCGGTACCCTGTACATACATATGACATATACATTACCTGTAATAGTTTTAAAATATTGAAATTATAATTTCAATATATATATTAAAATTATATATATTAAAATAATATTAAATAACTTTAATGTTCAATGAGTTTATACATTTAATATTGCTCATATTTTACACAAATTTAATAAAATAAATAATTACATTTAATTTTAAACAATTGAAATTAAAATAAAGTTTAATAAATAAAATTGTGTGAAATTTTATTTTTACAAAACTTAAAAAATAGTATAATATTACATAAATTAATTATTATAAATAAATAACTACATGGTATAAAGTAATAATATATATTAAAATTAAATAAAAACTACAAGTGATAACAATGCAAAAGAGAAAATGTTTGAGTAAGATACTTTTTAATAAAAAATACAAATAACCCTATAAGTTGTTGGTGATAAGAACAATAAAATGTAATTACATTTAATATTAATGATGATGATGAGGAGGATTACTATAACAACAAGAACAATAATAATAATTATTATATTTAATTTTAATTAATTAATATTATAAAATTAATATTTATTACATAACAAAATTGTTTAACCTACTTGATAATTGTCGATCTATAACTGCGATTGATATCATAGTAATCCAATAAAGGCCCTAGTTGGTGAAAACGAAGTCAAACCGGGACTGGCACAACGTATAATGACACATTTATGAACAATCATAGATACATGATATGTGCTATGGACATATAGTCACATATATGTATCTTTACACACATACGCACAGAGGAAGAGTCATATGTATGATGTATGGTCTATATGATATGCCTCACATACATACATATATATATATATATATATGACAGAATTGTGTATGACATATATAAGCGACACATACATATATATATGTGTTACATCTGTATAGGTATGATAGGAATGACACACACACAATTACCTGATATGTGACACACACTTGTATATCGATGTATTATGCATATCTATATATGTATATACACACACATGTATATAAGTGCTTATATATATATGTATGTGTGTAGATAATAATATTATTGTGATAGACATGCATAAGTATACATATTTACATATTAGTGTGCAGATATGTATTCATGTACTTATCTATATATACATATATGTATACAATAACATATATGTACATAAATGTATAGACATATGTGTCTATATATACATATATATATATATGTGCTTGCATGCATCTATATGTCTGTAAACACACACGCACGTATATACACACACATGAATATATAGCTATGTGCACCCGTACACATGTAATTATATGCAAACGTGTAATTATATGTTCATACACCATGTGGTGAACTGTGCAACTAGTACGAATAATTGTACTATTCCGGCATCAATACAGAGATAGTTGTATAAGATATATAGTCATATAATATTTGAATTAAACGTGTGTAGCGTAGGGTGTAACATATAATATGATATGCAACATGTGATGTCATGGTAATGGGTTGGAATTCCTAATCGGAAGATACGTTAAGCATGCAATATGCGCCATAGCAGTGTACATCTCCACCCGATGTCTAAGACATGCGTGCACTTGAAGTAACCACATGGACAAGCAATAACACGGGGGTACATGGTGGCTAGACATTGGTGTCAATACATGTGTGCACTTGAAGGAATTTAAGCCTACCTCCGTCTGGGCTGTTTACACGAGTGAGCAGGGATAGATTGGTATTTATAGTTGCAATGTAACCGTGATGGGATGGCTTGGAAGAGGTGTGGCTGGCATTTAATGCAATCTAGCAAGGGTGAATGATAAGATTGTAAGCTTCATTTTCAGTGTGAATTTAAGTCGCTTAGTTAATGGTTAATGCAATGAGTTCCATTTAATGCAGACCATAGCATCGAGGTTATGCGAGTTGGAGACTTCGGTAGACCTGCTGAAGGAGAAGATAACGGCATTGCCTAATAGCATAATGGCTCACGTGACGCCACTGAAGGCTGGACTAAGAGCTAGGCTGGATCAACTGTACGAGACCATAATGGCATCCACAAACAAGGGTAAAGGGGCTACCTCATGCTACTCCATCTACGGGCCCAGGACTCGTGCTGAGTCGTCCTGAACACTACGATTACATGTTGAGAGAGCTACTCTTAGATGTATTTGACATCGGAAAGTCTTCCGATAAAGTCACCAGGGGGAAGACAAGCAACAAGACAACTACGAGGACAGTAAGTGTGCTTGGATGATGACATTCATTAAGACCCTGATTGTGAGTAACCCAGCTACGGTATCCCATCTCTAACCTTGTGTGTCACTGAGCAGTCTGGCCCAAAAAAAAAAAAAAAATGAAGATGACAATCGTGAAGAAGCTATTCTCTCCGAAGGTGAGTCAAGGGGCAACTTGACGGCTGTCAGTTCGAGGTCGAGTAGTAAATCAAAATAGATGTGGCCATCCGCTGACTTGCCAGACGGAGACTTGCCGGAGATTTCGCTGGTAGCATAGACACGAAACCCTGATAACCTGTAGCTGGCACCCATTTTTCTAGTTTAAACAGCTCTTTGTTGCATGCAATGGATTCCATTCTCTTTCAATCCAACCAAGGGCATGCAACTCGAACAGGACAAAATATGCATTGTTGCCTACATCTTCTCACTAGAGCAAGCTGAAAGCAGTACATGTGCGGCTGTTTGTGTACATATATTCACGCACACATACGCCAATGTGTGTGTACATAGGTCACTACAAAAAAATTGCATTTTAGCGATCGAATTTAATTTCGATCGCAGATAATTTTTGCGACCGAATAGCAACCGAAATTTAAGAGTGACTAAAACTCCAGTCACAAGACAATCAGCGATCGAAATTATTGAGTCGTTAAATTTAGCGACCGAAAAATGTGGTGACAAATTCGGTCGCTAATATGATTTAAATTTTGTTGCCGTTTTGCATTTTTGCTACCAAACTTGTAGTCGCTATTTCGATCGCTAACTCACATATTTTTGCGATCAATTATTTTGGTCGCTATTTCGATAGCCAATTTGCATATTTTTGCGATCAATTTTTTGGTCACTATTTCAGTTGCTAAATCGCATTTTTTTTCAACCCATTATTTTGGTCGTTAAATCACATTTTTTTGTTATTTAGAATATCTTATATTTTAAATTCGAACTATATAATTATCTTTTTTTATTATTTCTTGATGAAAAATTTAAATTTAAATTTAATTATAAAAAAGATTTATATTGTCACCTTGAGTAATAAGACTAGCGACTGAAAATAAAATACATGCCAATCCAGTAACAACAAATAGATATCCCCTAATGTATTTACAATTTGACTACACAGCAACTCTAGATGCCTTCATGCCAAATCCATGCTTCACTTTCTGCACACTGAAATTGCCAAGAGAGAAATTTTGAAAATGATCACAATTAAAAACCCTTCAATATTAATAAATTACATCCTGCTTCATATAACATCAAGAGCAAAACCACG
>JANHAO010020777.1:0-12730 GCA_026873985.1 Saraca asoca | reverse complement strand
AAGAGCATTTTATTGATCATCAGAGATTTACATACATTGATGCACGAAGCATCCCATGCAGCATTCGAAAGAAGAAAAGCTCATATAGAAAAAAGACCTCATCTAGCGAGGCAAAATTACATCAAAAGAAGAAATGCAAAAACAAAGACACGAAGCTCAAAGACCCGGCACAACCATTCCTGCAAGAAGGAGCAGAAGGCCAGTCACCGAGCTCGTGCCTGCAGGAAGGACAGCGACTTCCAAGCTGCTTCTGCTTATTTTCCTCCGGTGTGTTCCCCTGAGCCAGATCCAGAGTAAATCAAAAAGTCATAGAAGTCAGTTGGCCAGGTAGTAGCACCATAAGCAATGCCCGGAGGAGGTGGCCCGAGATCAATACAAGATCCCCCAAGAGCCCGCCAGGCAGATCCTATGACGGAGCCACGTGCAATAAGCTATCCATGTCTCTCGGCATTCTACAACAGGCCATCCATCTCTCGACAAGCATCGCCAGAAGCCGAGACACCAAAACATAGGGGGCTTATCAATCTCCTCCATTGAACTTCTTTGAGGTGAAAGAGGGAACTCCTCAGGATATAAAAAGACCCGCTCAGCCCTTTGAAGAATTCAGAGAATATCTAATTCGATCTTTATCCAACGGCCCTGAAACAAGCGACAATACCACGCCAACGGCCAAAAATGGCAAACAGAAGAAAGCATGGCCTAATGCAAAATGGAATGACATCTAATATGACACTTCGATCAAGGGAGGACACTGACTGAAGATACGAATCCAACCTTGAAAACTTACAACTCCCGATCCACAAAGCACACCGAGAGTTGGAGGGCTTATGTTATAGGTAAAAAGTAATCTTGAAAAGAACGAGCCCCTGAGCACGATGAAGGCCGAGCCATTCGCCTCGCCAAAGGCGCTAAGTAAGCTTCGCTTCGCCCTCCTTCAGAAAATAGCACAGCGAAGTCGTCCCAATACCACCTCACAAAGTAAGTCTCGCCTGGCTCGTCGCAAGACTACGATGCAGCGAGGTGATCATAAGATCAGCTCAACAAACAGCCGACTACCCTGCTCGAGCCCCCTACCTCGCTACAACGGTTCCCATGACAACCCCGAGCCAAGGATCCTCGCTTGAGACGCCAAGCACCTCGCATGATAATGCAGTGCCAAGCGATAGATACAGACAGACGCAAGTTTACAGCCAACCAAGGGGACCCACCCCGCAGCCTACATTCTGCAATAATCGAATTGTTGTCTTTTACTGTCTTTCTCATTTATATTTTAATGTAACATAACTGTAGCTTATAATTAATGCATATAACTCCTCCTTTCTCTATAAATAGGATTACATTATTAGAAGAAGCGGAGAGGCCGAACTTTGTAAGCAGAAACTCTACTAAAATCATTTCTTAATACATTAATAAAATCTCCGTCGTGAACGTCGGGTCTGGTGTCGTCCGGATTTGACCGAACCACGTTAAAAACACTATGTCTCCCTTTCCTTCTTCCTCTCGAACCAACTCCTTCTACACTTCGAAAGCAGCATTAGTTCCCGAACTCCTCTCATTGGCCAGATTCCGGGACTCTCCGTACGAATCGAAATCCGACGTCAACAGTTTTAAAATTAATTTTTATGTTTCTAAATGATATAAATCAAGCATACAAAATTTTATTTAATTTAAAATTACAATATATCTATTTTAAATAGTATTTATAACAATAATATTTTAAAATCATTTTTATAATTTTAAAATTGAACCAATTAAATAAAGATGTTACTATATTAAATTTAATATAAAATAATAAATTTATAAAATTATATAATATTTTTGTTCTTGCATCACACGAGAGTTAAACTAATTTAAGTAACATTATATAACATTTTAAACTGTCTCTCCTCTTAAATAATAAAAATAATCTCTTTTCTTTTATTGTAAATATATAAGTTATTTAACATTATATAATTTAAATTTAGAATATAAAAAATAAAATTGAATGCCATCATATTATTAATTTTTTTATAATTTAAAACCTGATCTTTCAATTACTTTTAACGAGGGCAAACAATTTCACAAAATTGATATCAAATTGGGTAAGCAGGCTTTTTTTTTAATTATTTTTTTTCCAAAGTTTCGTGTCTTCTAGAAGCTAAATATGCTAAATCCATAAAATGACATAAACAACTGTCATTTGGTGTTTATGATGTTGACTGAAGTAAAGCAAGAGGGGTTCATGATTGGGAAACATATCTAACTATCATTTTGTCCTTGGTAATAAATCATTGTAATTATTAATTTATTATCACAAAAAAATTGCTTTTCACTGAAATTATCTTTGCAATCTTCACACACGTTTAAGAGACGTGAGATTTATGATGTGTTTGCATCAACACCTCTCCAACTAATGTGAGAATAACTATAATTTTTGAAAAGTAGACTACTTCTTATCATTTTATTTTTTAAAAAATATATCAATTTTTTATTTTTTTTCTATTTATTTACATCCATATCCCTCGTGATAAAATAATGAAAAAATAAATATGTATTTATACAATTAGAAAAATTGGGAGTGTAACTAAATTAAGTGGATAATTACGTTTTTGTAATTATCTTGGCGTAGCGGTCCGAAGATATCTACTTTATTTATTTATTGATAGATATTTTGTGGAAGAAGACCTATTCCTCGAAAAGAAAAAGGCAAAAAAGGTCCCGTGCCGTTGCGAAAGGTCAAAACTCCTTCCGTTCCATGCACACGACGTCGTACGAACCCCTTCGCCCACATTTTAAGTCTACCGACCATTCCACCTTCATTTACACCGGTGCCTGCTGCGTGAACCGCCTAAAATCTCTTACACTTCTCCTTCTCTCTCTTCAGCTGTAGTGGACTGCTAATCACTACGATCTCTTCTTTCTTCTCCAGCGCTTCCAAGTCCTGATTTCTACTTGTTTTCTCTTTCGTGCATTTCAAAGCCAATTTCTTTGTTGAAATTGACGGCTGTATCCTCCAAATCCCGGTTAGTTCATTGCATTTTGCAAGTGGTTCAAACTAATCACCAAAAAGCCTAATTTGCTCTTGGATAGCTCGCTTGTCAACTCTTCAGCTACCCAGTAGGTAGCTCTAATCTGTGATTTCTGATTTGCAGCTGAAGCAACTTGGAAATAGACACTGGGTCGAGTAATTTTGGTGATCTCTTGTTTTTAGAGATTTTTGAAGGTGTGGTTTTTTTGGGTAAGGGGAATCTTATGGTTGATAAAAATGGACGAAATTGAAGGGCTTAATAGTAGTGAAGGTAGGAGCTCCTGTGTGAGCCGGCCCCCAAACCCGCTTGCCGCTGCATATCGCCAATGCCTCAACACTGACCATGTCACGGCGCCATGCAAGAAGTCCCTTGTTCGGCACCCTTCTCTTGTAATCTTGGAAAAACACTTTGTTCTTCTGTTTCCAAAATTGTTTTTTTCCCCTTGTTCTCTACATTCTCTGTGCCAATGCAGTTTAGTGATTGCGATTGAGTGGCCTTTTTTTCTCACTTAGAAAAATCCCCATTGTTTGATGACAAATAAAAAGCTTTTTTAATTGGCAGGGGTGATTGCTTTGATGTTCTGGGGTTTCTCATTCGTTTTTACCCTTTTACGTCCATCCCTTGTTCATAAATGTTCCTGATTGCTTCCTTGCCTGTTGAGCATGCTAATTTATAATAATACTGATGGAAATATGAGAAAGGTTTTAAATTCTTTTGTAAGTTGATGCTGCCTGTATTTGGGAGTTTTAAATGTCTAACTGCTTTTGACATTTAATTTTGGGAGGAAAAATCTTTGTGAAGCGGAGAGAGTTATAGGAATGTTGTAGCAAAAAAAAAAAGGGGTTCTTGCATAGACGTGGTATACCGTTTACGTTTTACCTTTTATATTGGAGAGAAAGGACATTTTATGGGAAATTTGGGATATAGGAAATATAACTGCGATGTTGTGATGGGGTAAACAGTAAGTTAGACAACGGAATGCAAAACCTGGAAATAATTGCATTTTGTTCCATGTTGTCTGGAACCAGTTGCTAAATCTGTTTTTGGTAAGTGGGGGCCAGGCAGTTGCATTTACATGGGCTGCTAAAATTGTCCTAGCCTGCTAGGAGTTTTTAGTTATTTGTTTCTTCCCAACCTAATCGGTAAGTCTATTCTGCTATTATATCCTTCATTATTTATGATTACTGTGACTAAAATGGTTTTCAGAGTGCATGTTTCTTTCTGCTGTAAACCAAGTTGCCCTGATATCTGTAGTTGGTAATTTTTTTTTTTCTGAAGCATTTATTGGAAATTTTGCAGATGAAGACGAAAATGTCCAATGTATCTGCTGAGCCGGGTCATGTTATAGAAAATTGTGAGTCTCAGTTCCTTCCAAAGCTTCGTTCTGGAGCATGGGCTGATATAGGGTTCCGATCAAGCATGGAAGATGTGTATGTTTGTGTGGACAATTTTATGCAGGATTATGGACTCAAGAACCATATAGACGAAGTTAATGCTTTCTATGGGGTATTCCTCTATTCTTGGCACATTAAGTAATTTGCGTAGTACCCTAAATATTGTGCCTGTTGTATTAATCTGTTAATGAGTTCTTAGTTTTGTACATGTGGCAAGATATATGTGCTTGGTTTTTGGAAATTAATGGATGAGTTACATGCTCCATTCTTTTATTTTTGTTTTTATCCTCTTACTTATGTATCACCCATTTGATGTGTTGTGTGCGGAAGTTATTTGGAAATTGGAGTTCAGATGCTAATCTTTGGTAATACGGGCTTGCTTTTCCTGATGGCTTCTGCACACATTTTATGCATACCATTGCTGATATTCAATTTTACACTTGCGACAGGAATTGAGGTGTTTATATATCTTGAATTTGTCAAGCATGTCATTAAAGTCAGCTATAACATTTATGAATTGGTCAGGTCTTTGATGGACATGGCGGAAAGCATGCTGCAGACTTTGCTTGCTATCATTTGCCGAAGATCATTGTTGAGGATGAAAAGTTCCCAAGGGATATTGAAAGGATTGTTGCTTCAGCATTTTTACAAACAGACTCTGCCTTTGCAGAAGCTTGTTCTGTGGATGCTGCCCTCACCTCTGGCACCACTGCCTTAGCTGCTCTTGTTATCGGAAGGTTAGGGTTTTGAAACACAAATAAATCTTGATGTACATCATATTTTTTCAGATATTGTTGAAAGTATATTTTTATTTCTTCTTTGATTAAGTCTCATCTGTAGGACTGCCTAAATTTATGCTGAAAGTATGATTTTTCTTCTCATTTTATTGAACCCTTGCTAGCTGTGGTATTGCCTATTTAAGTTTGTTTGCATTGTGGTTTTCCCTGTAGTAGACTTGGGCTGAGTGCATGTTGCTTCGTTTCTGACTTCCTTGTGTCTAGTGTACTGCTGCTCTGATATTGGCTTACACTAAATGGCTTTGTAGTCTGGCGAAGCAACATCAACTATTATGTGGTCAATCCTATTATTATGCTGAGAGTTGTACTAGTAAGAGATGCCTTAAAGCAAAATCTATTGATTTGTGACCCTTGTGTGGTATTATGATTTAGATTTTAAATATCAATGAACCTGAGAGATAAAATTTGCTTGACAAAATTTACAAACATTTTCCAGTACACTTCAAAAGCTAAAGCCCTTGAAACCCCCAATGCGGGTCCAGAGACATTTTGGCCTGCCACAAAAATTGGCCAGTACATCTGGATTTTCCAGTTTGCCTTTTAAAACACAATACATCAACTACATGCCCTTGATAAGTTGCATGTTGATTGTAGTTTTTGATTGTAGGTTGCTGGTAGTGGCAAATGTGGGAGATTGTCGTGCCGTGCTGTGCCGCCGTGGAAAAGCAATTGAAATGTCAAGGGATCATAAACCGGAATGCATCAAAGAGAAGATGCGCATTGAGGCATCTGGGGGGTATGTTGATGATGGATATCTCAATGGACAACTTAATGTTGCTCGTGCTCTTGGTGACTGGCATATGGAAGGAATGAAAAGCAGAGATGGTGGACCACTCAGTGCAGAGCCTGAACTCATGACCACAAAACTGACTGAGGAGGATGAATTTCTCATCATAGGATGTGATGGGATTTGGGATGTATTTAGGAGCCAAAATGCGGTGGATTTTGCTCGGCGCAGACTTCAGGAGCATAATGACCCAGCCATGTGTTGTAAGGACCTGGTTGATGAGGCTTTGAAGAGAAAGAGTGGAGACAATTTAGCTGCTGTTGTGGTTTGCTTCCAGCAGCAGCCTCCGCCTAACTTGGTGGCACCACGCACTAGAGTGCAGAGGAGCATCTCAGCTAAAGGTTTAAAGGAATTGCAAAGCTTCTTGGATAGCTTGCCTAATTGAGTGGTGCAAATGCACTTTGTCACTGTTCAAATTTCTTTTTGTACCTTGAAGATTCATTTGTAGTTGTAGGCAGAGAAATCCTTGAGTATTAACTGTAACATATGCGGCATCCAGTTGGCATCTGATTTTATTTTGCATTAGTTATTTCAGAGATTAGGGGTGTCAAATTATTGGTTTCATTTTGTTACGGTTATGTAGACAAGCCAATTATTGCTTGGTTTCATGTTTTATCTAATCCGTCTTTGGATGATGGAGGGATTTGAACACAAATTTTCTTGCTCTGTGACTAACAAGTTAATATTTTGTTCTAGCCACAAGGTTGCGAATCTTTGAAACCGTTTGAAGGCTGCTTTTGCAAAGTAAAAAATAACAAATATTTGTTAAGCTGCTGTATATAAATTGTCCTGCATGAGTACAAATGAACTAATTATTGTTCATGAGACAAAATCCTTTGCAGAAGAAATTGAACGGCAGTTGCAATCTTCTTATCTTTTCTGGAAGTTCAAAGCCTTGATGCCGAAGGCAAAGATGAGTGCAAAGAACACTGCGAAGCCGGCCACTATGACTGCAACGACTCCTAAAAATTCATGCTTAAACCCGAAGTAACTGCTGACAAATTCTTCAACTGTCTGTCCAGACTCCAGTTTCTCCTGTAAGTCTCCATATTGGGAAGCAACCAATCCATACAAAGTCCAGGCCACTGGGCAAATCCAATAGTACCACTTCCACCATACGGGTATTCTCTGTTGCAGGACATTTTTTTGAAGTTACAATCTTATTCAGTAAAAGACACAAATATAGACTGTAAAAAAAAAAAAAAAAAGTTACAGTAAATTGGAACTTACTGTTACGGGAATGACAAATCCTGAGAAAAGACACCAAATTGCATAGAAGGCACTTGACAATATGGCAGCAATATGGGGGTTTGGAGTGATAGCCATGGTCATCATTCCATAAGCTGAGTAGTATAAGAAGGTGAAGTACATGAAGAATAGATACCAAAAGAACTTTGATGTTGTCCACTCAAATCCCATCATGGCGTATACTATAATACCATATAGCAGAGTTTGAATCAAAATGTGAGGAAGCTCTATAAGAACCTGCAATGGCAAAATCCTGAGTGTATCAGACATCATAATATTTTTTGCAGGTCTGGGAACTTATACTCTCGCTTTCTTGACGAATTTTGAGTTGTGTGATTTACCTGTGCAACAGCATACGGCAAAGCTGAATACATTCCGGCTGCTCGTTCTCTGTAGAAGACTGTTCTCTCAACTGCTATTATTGGCTGCACCGAGGCACCATTTTGGACCCCAATGAAGGTAACAGCAGCATACATTGAACCCATTGAATTGAAAAGATCTTGCTCGTTCCTCCTGAGATAAAGCGCAGAGGCATAAGCTACTAAGGATTGTTTCTACATTCCATCTTCAAGATTTAGCTGGTTTCTTTTCACATACCTTTTCAAGCCAATCTCCCAAAATATCAATCCAAACAATAAAGCTATGATTGTTGTGAATAGGAGTCTGACTGCAGTATATGCTGTGTTCCGCCAATAGGATAGATGTTGTTTCCACAGGCAAGCCATGCATTGCGTGAAGAAAGACTGGGAATAGCGACTAACAAAGTATAGATCCTTTGCATCTGGAGGATGTGTACTAAGCTCCCTGATCAGTTGTTTGTTTCTCCTGAACAATTAGTTGTATCAGCGACATACAAAATTTTCAAGAATGACTACAGTGAAATCATGAGCTGAGAAATATATGCATCTTATCTTTTCATAAGCCATTGGTAATCTTTTTTTATCAGTAATCAAGTGTTAGAAAAGAGTCTAACCGGCATAATTCTGAGTTTCTGTACACATTTGTAAAGTTGACTCCAAGACTTGCTTCTGTTCCTGCTGATGCAACTTCCAACATCCAGGTTGCAGGATTATAGCCATCTTTGATCTTAGGAACTCCTTTAATGGCCTTCATGGACATATAAGTCATACACTAAAGTGATTACACTCACATAGCAGCTAATATTTTTAATGTCATTTTTATCAAACTCACCTCAAAGTACTGGATCAGCTGAGAACAATGGCGGCCTAAAGGACCTGCATATATCTGCTCCCCTCCCAATTTCAGAAGTAGCAGCTGAAATACTTGAGATTAAAGTACTTAACTTCCGTGACATGAAAAGTTTCCATCAGAATAGGTTCTTAATGATAGGCATATTATCACCTCATCAAAGGCATCAAATATATCAATGCTTGGCTGGTGGATGGTGCAAACGACAGTGCGTCTTGTGTCCACGGTGTTCCTTACTGTTCTCATTACGATTGCTGCTGCTCTGGCATCAAGGCCAGAGGTTGGCTCATCCATGAATATTATTGATGGGTTGGCCACAAGTTCAACTGCAATGGTAAGCCTCTTGCGCTGCTCGGTTGAAAGGCCAGTCTCTCCTGGCAATCCAACAAGTGCTTCTCTTAATGTGTTAAGCTCCACAAGCTCCATGACTTCCTCAATAAACATCTGAATCTCACAAATTAGAGTTTAGTCAGCAGGGCGTTCTGCCTCGAGAACACACTTACGCTTTCTCACAAACTATCGTTCAAATGCACGCACATAACAACTTGATTTAACTTGTCCTCATCTGCTCATTTTGTGCCACATGTACATTTGGTGACAGTTTATGGTCAATGTTAAGTTCAAGTAAAAATTTCCCAGGTTATAGCCATGATTGTCTTGCCTCTACTTAAAAATAGAAAAGTATATTACCCTTCGAGTTGCATGATCAACTTCAGGGGGCAACCGGAGCCATGCTGAATATAGCAAAGATTCATAAACTGTGACATAGGGTGAGTGGATATCAAATTGTTCACAATATCCTGATATGCGAGCAAATGTTTCTTGCCTCTTTGGATACCCGGATATTGTGATGCTTCCTTCAATATATCCACCAGTCTTCCTTCCAGCTAAAACATCCATTAGAGTAGTCTTTCCAGCACCACTCACACCCATTAGAGCTGTTAGTACTCCTGGCCTAAAAGCACCACTAATACCCTTCAAAAGTTCAAGACGATCCTCGAAAACCCCTTGGCTTTTCATTTCCTTCAATCAAAATAACAAGATCAAAATGTAGGAAGAATTTTGATTTGACAATATAGGAGAGAACGCATAAAAAATGTACTCAAGATAATCACAGACATGGAAATAGTAAATTTGATTGAAATATTACTTCTTAAGAACAAACTATATATTAGGTACCTGTGGCATGTCTACAGAGTATCTGATCTCATCAAAAGTGAGGGATAGAGGCTGAAAAGGAAGAATCATACCCCGCATTCCGCTTCTACTTGCATTGTAATCACTCACTCTTCCAGATAACGACCTAGATGATACACTTGCTTCTACTTCAATCTTTGATTCTGACTTGTCAACACAATCATTTTGTTATGGTTTGAATATCATGTTAGAATTTCCTTTATTGAATTATCATAATTTAATTTTATATTATCATTGAATTATTAAAATATCATAATAATATTATAAAATAGGTCAATTAAAGTGTGATCATATTATTGAGCCTAAGTTGACAACTAAACCAATAATAAATTTTAGTGGTATGAGCCTTATTATTAGGCCAATGATGATGGATCAGTTGACTTAATAGGACAGATCCTTATGTACACCTTAAATATAGCTGTAGTCACTTCATTGAAAATACAAAACTATTTTCATTTCCCTCTTTATGCTAGGGCATGAGAGGAGTACACCTAATTTAGAGAATCAATGTTACAATTTTGCAGTCAATATTATATACACATATCTTTGTTAAGTATTTATATTAGAGAAATTTAGATATTTCGTAATGTGAATAAAAGATCTGATTATTGGTTAAATTTCTTTATCAAATTTTAAGAAAACCAAATTTTCTTTTATGTTGTAAAGTTCAAATTTGTACAAATTTATTTAATAATTTTATATATTTGTTTTATTGAAGAATCAATAAATTGTGATAAGATATATTATGAGTTTTATAAAAATATTTTTCTTATTATTGTTGATATATTATATATGAATGATTATGAGAATTTGAGTATGTTTTGTTGTGATTAAATTAAAATCATGCAATCAGTTTTCCAAGTTTTTTCTTGATAGGAGATTTTTTTGAATTGAGCATAGTTTGTGTTGTTTTCTCTAAATTAATTTGTGGTTTTGTTTTAAATCCTCATGTCCAAAAAAAAAAAACCCAATTCTATTTGAATAAAATTGATCAATGAGTGGTATTTTGAATGAAAATTTTTGATCTCAAACATGGCCATTTTGGGTTGCATAATTTTTTGTCAAAATTTGGCCTAAATTTATAAATTATGATCAAATTGAATGATATTTTTATGTTAGAATGATTAAACACCCAAAACCTCTAAATCAATTTCATGAAAACCGATCTAAAATTGCGTTAATACATAGATTTTCTTTTAAACATTTTTACCTTAAGTTCAATTCAGTTTTCTTGAATGAAATTGCACAATTTTTTTTTCATAATTTTGTGAAATTGATTGAGGTTTTGAGTTTAGAAAATTTAGATGGAATTGTCAAAAAGGCAATTGAATTTGGCAAAACAGAGATCGAGTCAAAGAATCCACCACTAGACCCAAAAAATAGCCCATTAGCAAAGAAAAATGATGTAGGGTGTTGGCACACAAGCCCGTGCGTGTGGGTGGCATGTGGGCCATGCACCATATTGCTACTATCCTTCGACGATGCTGATTGCACTGATGAGCTCTACTCTTTGAGCTTTATTTTTTTGGAAAAATTTTAGAATTTTTTGGAAACAAAATTATTTTACATAAATTTTGTCAAGAGTAATTATTGACATTATTTGAGTCTAAAATTTTTACTATGTATTTTCTACATATCAAACTACTATTTGTAATTTTTTTCAAAAATTTTTGGATATTGTTTCGTTATTATTTGAATTTTGCATATTTATATGCACGAAAGTAGAACTATGTAAGAATTATGTTACTTAAATTATGCAATTAAATTTTGTGCAATTTTTTACTCATTTATCGTGAGACTAGTTACATAAAATTTTGAAATTGTATCAATGAGAGTGCTATGCAAGTAATGTATATATGTATATATGTCCTTTTGGTATAATATTATTAACATAATTTGTTGGCGATAATATAAGTGTTTAGATTGCTTGCTATGTTATTAAAATTTTTAAATATTCTATCAATGTTAGGTTTTATGAATATAGCATTCAATCCTTATATTATATTAAGAAGTCTTAAATGTCTTATTGATGTTGGGTTTCATCACGTAGTACTGTTCAGCATTGCATAGTTATTGAAGAAATATCATAGCATAACTATATTGAATATGCATTTTGAAAATTTATGAAGAATTTCATAAATGGTTATTTTCACAATCTCTCGTTACCTATACTATTAATTGTCGTAAAAACAGTAAATGGGATAAATTATGATGATTGAGATGAGTAATAGATATTTGGATTGAGTTATTGATATCGTGTCTAGTAATCACTAAATTTTGTATTTGGCATAGAGTGAGGGAGAGTTGAAGATAGGCTTTGACTTTATTACTGTGCAAGAGCTCTTTGTGAAAAGTGAACATATTCAAATAGAGTACACTTGATGGTTGTAATGCATACTAAGGATATGACCATCATCAAAGGTATTGTTGACTCTCTAAATATCAAATTGTATATAGGCTCTAAAGCTGAAAAGTCATAAAGGTCAATAAGGCTGAGAAATAACATTTCCTCTTGTTGCTGGATAAAACCATTTGCAATGGTGTTAGTAGAGTTTCTGAGTATATCTTGAAATCGGTATACAATGGTAATTGCCTAAAGGACATGAAAATAGACTTATAGTCATTTGATTTAGCATGTTTTGGAATCTCTTCTAATTCAAAATTGATACTCTAAAGATCTCATATCATACCCAAGAGAGTAAGTAGATTTTCAATAAAATGACCATTATAGTTAATCAAGTGGAAGATGACATGATGAAAAGAAAGGTCTCTATGATTACTTTGTTTTACACAGATCAAGTGTGGAGTGTCAAAATAAATCATACTCAAAGGAACATAATTTTGATAAGCAATAAAGGTGATATGAATGTACAACACTATATATTAGGAAGTTTTTGTCAAATATTGTAGATGTTTTATAAAACACTTGGTGGTTAGACATTAGTGCAATCATTTTCATTACGAATTCATTATAAATGTTAAGAAACAAGAGGAAGCTAAAGGCGTGTTTGGAAGTGTTTTCAGGTGTTTTTGTTTTATTATTTTTGAAAATAGTTTTTTAAAAACAGTTTCTAAAAACTGTTTTTTAAG
>JANHAO010020776.1:0-12749 GCA_026873985.1 Saraca asoca | reverse complement strand
TTTGGATGCCTCCGTCGCCTCTTCTTCCGTGGCCATCTCTGCTTCTCTTGACATTGCTAACTATTGCTTCGAAATTTCTTTGGATCTCTGGCTTTTAAGATGGATCAGATGGCTCCTTTTGTTTTAGTCTTTCGTGAGATACAATGTACTCTGCTTTGCCGCGTCGACTCTGCTTTGCCGCGTGGCCTTGAGCTCAATTAATGAGATACGATGTACTTCGCCTTGCCGCGTCGACTTGAGCTCATATTGAGTTATTACTTTATATCGAAAATTGTCAATAAAAAGAAATTACCTTGATTAGTTGTCCTGCCAACCCACATTACTTTACAAGGTTGGGTAATAATTTTAATAATATTATTGGCTAAACTTGCTTTATTTACCATTAAATATTTTAATGTATTTCATTATTTAATTAATAATTTAATTTTTATTTATTTCTATTATATATAATTTATTATTAATTATTGTAAACAAATATTTAATTGAGTATGAATATATTTATAAATAAGTTTTCGAGTAAACTCCTTTTGCTAAAAGAGAAATAGATCATAATTTTGATTATTATTTATGGTAAAAAGGGACTGTTTACAATGGAAATTATATAAATTAGGGTAATTTATTTAATATGTGAAAATAAAAAGGAGTAAGTGTAATAGTAATTATTATTATTATTATTATTATTATTATTATTGTTTACTTCAGTCATGGAATGTAATCATATAATTTATGATTCTTTTTCTTATTGTTTAAAGGGTAGTGATTAACAGCGATGAATGGTAGTTAACGATAATAACAATGGTTAATAATAGTATGTAGTTGTTGGTGATAAGCAATATAGTAGGTGGTGGTTAACAATAGTAAATAGTAATAGATAATAATCAATAACAGTTGAAAATAGTAGGCAGTGGTTAACAACAGTAGATAATGATTGATGGTAGTTAATGGTGATAGTGATAATAGGCAATAGTCAATGATGAAAGGTGTTTATAAACAATGGTCAATGATTATAAATAATAGTAGGTTATGGTTAACAGTAAAAGCTAATGTGCTACACAATAGTTAACAATCAAAATTGATGGTAGGTGATAGTCAATAGTGATAGACAGTAGATGGTGGTAGACGGTGGTCAACATAGTAATATTGGGTGGTAGTCAATGGTGAAAGATGATTGTAGATGATTGTCAATGGTAGTAGTGGTGATGGACTGTAATTAATGGTAGAAAGAGATGGTGGGCAGCAGTCAATGATTGTAGTTGGTAGTGGATAGTGATTAATGATGGGAGATGGTAATGTATGGTGGTCAATGGTGGTGGTGGTAGTGATAGTGGGCGATGGTTACCTAATGGAAGGTGGTGGCAGGTGGTAGTTGATGGTAGTAGATGATAATAGGCTAAAGTGGTGGGAGTTTTGTGAGGTGAGAGAAGAAAAGAGAGAAATGTGTGTGTGTGTGTGTGTGTTTTTTTTTTGTTTTTGATAGATAACATTTTCTGAAACCTAAAAAAGGTTTCAAACGGGGGAATTCATTAAATTTAAGTAATGGTAACATATTTTACTATAGGTGAACCAAATATTAATGAGTAAGGAAATTAATTTTTTGATTCCATTATCAACCTCTTAAAATTTCCCAGCCAAACACCTATTTAATCTAAATCCGTATAAAATGTTGTGTTTGTGTTAAATTATTGTCCCTTGTCAAAATTGTAAAAAAAAAAAAAATCTTATTTATTTATTTTAGTATCAAGAATAAAAAGTCACTTAAAACATATGTAATATGCTGAGTTTGAGTCCATAACACTAAAGGGGGAAATCCTAACGATAATATTAGGTTCCAAGGATGCTGGCTTGGTAATTTTACTAGTGCAAGAGATTTAGCTTATTTTGTATTGTTTAGTAATAATTTTATGAAATTTTTAGAGATTTTCCTTTTATGCATGTTTTAAAAAAAGATCTATGCACAAGGGACTTATATGTTTTATGAAAAAAAATATATATTTTATTATAACGTTTTGTAATAAATTGTAATTTTTCATAAAAAAAAAGTTATAAATAATTTTCAATAAAATTTTGTGTTTCTTTTTTTTATTGCTAAAGTTGCTACTTTTTTAAATATTTATTACTTATAATATATATATATATATATAATTACAACATGTAAAAAAAAATTATAAAAAGTGACAAAACATGCAAGCTTTCACAAAACATGCTAATGTGACCTTCCTGAGAATTAAATCATAATATTGTAACATTCCTAGGAATCTTTTAATTAAACTAAACATGCTAATGTGACTTTCCTGAAAATTACATTCCTAGAAATGTTAAGATTTCTGGGAATGTATGATTTTGCAAACCAAATGCCACTTAAGATTATGCATGAACATGTAGAAGAAAGATTAAATAAATCAAAGAATAAGAAGTTATAATTATGTGTGTGTGTGTGAATATACATGTGTATGTGTGTGTATTTATATGATATTATATAATATATGATATATTTAAATGTATGGCCAAAATGCTTTCAGCCCAAAGTTAGGTTTGAAATTCAACTTATTGAGAACTCAGTTTATACACATCCGATTCCATTAACAAATTTTAGGTTATTGAAATTCTTGAAAATCGCCTCAATTAAAGCAAATTCCTCTTGTTATGTGTACATGTTATCAAGAATGTGCTCTTCTTAATTACATTTTAGTAATGGTGTCCACTCAACTGGATAAAGGTCCTAAGGTTTTATGTTTTATAATTTATGAAAAGATTTTATTTATTTTCAATTTTTAAAGATATGTTTTATGAAAAATATTTTTATTAGAATATTGCATATCATAGATTTTAAATTAAATGCACGCAAATATATTTTCAACATTATTTTCATGATTTTCAAAATGTAAAGGCTTAAGGGAGAAAAAAAAGGAAAATGTTTATAGATTTGTAGGTCACCACTTGGTGATTCATGCCAATCACGTTTCCAAAAATGGGGATGTGGCACATAATCTCACAATGATGTGATCCACACATAATTTGTATAAAATGCTAATGTGCTTCATTTGACCTTATACACATAATTGGTATAAATGTAAGTGTTATCACTCCATAATTGGCCTTATGGTCCTTATACAATACTTTAGGCACTATCATATATCCCATGTACAATACTCAATGGGCTATCACATCATATTGAACCAAGCAATCTTATCAACATTCATTTGCATATAAACGGCTAAAATGACCTCATAGTGAGCTTTATCAACAAGCTTAAGCATATTCTCCATAACCTTATAATTCAAGAATACTACTCTATCAATATATGCGAAAGCACCATGTTTTACTCCTAAAAGGGATGTAATGCATTCATTTGACCTTTAAAGTTAGCATGCTTGGCTGTTGATCCTTCCTACATTTAGGATAGTCAACCACGAGAAACCAGGGAAAACACCCCTTCTAAACCTAATGTATGGCCTTTACCATTTGATGATTGACCCATCTTACAAATAGGATGATCCATTATAGGAAGCCTGGGTAAGCACCATTTCTCACATTTTAATTTTACCAAGTTTTAGCCATGTAAACAAATATTGGGATTTCATGACAACTATTTAGCCAACTAGTGGGTGGCCTCACCTGGACAAAGGTTGATGCCTTTATTGGAAACTAGGCTGATGCCCTTTTCCACACATGCATTGGAAACCTTTATCGATATGTAGTTTTGATGAAATGAGATAGAGCTTCATCCAATGACAAAATAGAAGAGCACTTGCACTTAATCCACCTTTTATGCTAGATCCTTTAAAAAAGAGGTAGCGAAGGATGTGTTAGAACCTAAGCAAGCACTTAGTAACCTAGCCTTGGACCTTTCCATAACCCCATTACTTAACACCATGTGATCTCATCCCACACAAATTGACTTCATCTCGTAAATGAATAACCTTACATTAGGGCCTCACTTTACGATCGACCAATTTAACATCTTGACCTCACCTTGCATTAATGATAAGATGCTTGTGCAAACTTTTTCCATTCAAATGCATCATAACATTCAATGCATTACTTAGCCATAAACCTAGGAGCCAAGCATAAACCCTAGGCTAAATATGTCCCATTGTAAGGCTTAACAAGCCATCCTCAATCTTATATAAAGGATATATATATATCTTAAGTCAGCATAACATGCTTCACACTCTGCACATCAAATTTTATGCATTTTAGCACTTCAAGACTTTTTTAAAAGTCATACTTATATGGTAAGACCACAATATTCATATCATCCAACAAAGGTTCTCAAATCTCTATTACACCATTGATAGGATACTCTTTTCTTGTATACTAATCAAGAAAACTTCAAATTGCCTAGTATTCCATAAATTATTAACCCAGTGGATAAAGTACATTCCATAGTCTATTTTAAGGATCTTATAACTACTTATCCTAATTCTCTACTTCTCTTGTCCATTCCTATGATATTTTTGAACTCTTTGATGATCCTAAAATCAATAACAACCTTATAAATAAGCAAATAAGAATAACAAGAGCTAGAAAAAAAAAGCAGAGTGAAAGAGATAGAAGGTAAAAATGGATTGAAGCATAAAAGAAGAAATTTAAAGATAAGTACATGACAAATGAAGAGACACATGCCTTCTTAACCTCAGAGATGTACCCAACATCCAATGGTTATAAAAAAGGCACACTTATATCCTCTAGTTATATCTAGTAAAGGCATCCTTTTTAGTTTTCAAGCCTAACTACTCCAGGCTCAATAATATCTTTATTGCCTTCAATCGAATGGCCCTGCAAAAGAAAATCAAGTGTCAATAAGACCAAATAAACTTAAAGCCCCACTGAAGAGAGACCCTTGAAAATAAGTGTCTCACTCTGAAGTGACCCACATCAAAGATTACAGTTTTAGCTTATTCATAATTTAAGAATTATAGACTTGGGGGTATGCCAGTCTCAAGGACCTCGAAGGACTACTTATAAAAATCAAGTAGGACTCAAGCATAAACCCTAAGTTGAATATGTATCTCCCCAAGCTTGATTAGCCTAAAACAACAGTTAAGTTAGAACCATATGACCTAAAAGACTAGTTTGAGTTGTGTAAGTAGTCAAAGTTAGTGCTTATATATCATACTTAAGTTTCAAGTCTAACTGATGTGGGGTTTCATAATCTCCCCTACTTAAATGGCTTAACATCTCTGTTAGGTCCATTAAATCTTATGGTCCAATATTTGCACCAATTAAAGTATAGAACTGGTGAGTACTCTAATGCCATTAAATTGTCACACCCTAAAGTCCAACATGTGGAATAAATACATGACAACACTACACACATCTGGGTTTGTCTACACATATGACAAGCCTTAACAAATTTCAATTCTAATATATATGTTGACGGTCGATTTTGGTAATTAGTCAGCTAAGGGCTCAGGAACCCAAACTGCTATATAGGCCGTGAAAGTATGAAGAAAGTGCAAGGGCAAGAAAAAGAGAAAGAAAGTGAACACATAGGGTTTTTAACATGATTTGGCTAAAGCCAGTATGGCCCCTACGTCCATGGTAGCTATATTTGCTGTTGGTGGTTGTTTCACTATTCAGTTTATCAGAGTTACAATACCCACAACTCTCTCAATATTTTTGTAGGGTTTCTATTTGTATTTTCTGCTATGTCTATTACAATGATCTCCCCTCCTATTTATAGAAGTAAGGAAGGTTATAAGTTGTAATTTAATAATGAAAGACTATGATTATAGTCATATCAAGCAATAAATGCTAGGCGTCAGGTAATAAATGCAGGACAAATATTGTCAATCTTTGAAGGCTGATTCGCTAGTTAAAAGTGTGTTTCATACTACTGACTAGATATTAGCTGTGTCTAATTATGCCAGGGGAGCTCGCTGAGACCTTAAACCGCTGGAGGCTTTGAGCTCGCAATAGGCAATCTACTAACTGACTTTTGTGACCTCACTCCAGATTGGGTTAGCCCTTTTGCTTTAATTTGGTCCATTGGGCCTTTGCTGGCTCATTTCACCCAGTCCTAAAAAATGCCCATAACACTGGCCCCCTAACTCTCAGTTTGCTATGTGAGTTGGGAGTTATTTCTTGCCAGTAAAGTCCTTATTCACGGTCTGTAAGAGAGTCAAAGTCTTTCTTCTAAGGTACACCATGTCACTAGCCTTTGCTAACATTTTACAGAGTGTTGTCATTTCAAGTTCCAGTCTTTCATTTCATCTACACTAAGCCATACCTTTTACTGTGCATATTTTATAACTGTTGATGTGACAGTCCTATTTTCTTCTAGGCCATTTGATCAAGGACAACAGGATCTTCTTTGGATTCTTCGGTGAAAACAGGCTAGTCTATATAAAGGGCGAGAAGCGCTTCTTTTTTTCTCTCAAAATGATCTGATGGGTGCTTTAGTCAAGTCCCCCATGTTTTTAATGGCCTAAATCTTTGGTGGAGTTCTATGAGGTGTAATTGGCCTGCCACCATGATCCCTTTCTAAGGATTCTAGGAAATTTAGTTATAAGAGGACTTCACAGACAATTCCTTTTAGAGGATCCTAGGAAATTTTGTTACGTGCCCTCATAGCTCCTTTCAGGCTACGTTGAATAATGCATTTATTTCACCCTCGTCCCTTGGTTTCCTTGCGTGATGAGTTAATTGTTTGGTTCGTCTAAGCGTCCTAGAGTTGCAAGGCTGAGGAGAGAGCTCCTAGCTTGGGATGAGAACAGGAAAGAGAGGCTAGAACTATTGGCCTGCTTACGGGATCTGGCTCTAAGAGTCCAATTCCTCCTGATTATTACAACAGTAGACTTATTTTGCTTTTGTACTTCGAATCTCCTTGTGTAAACCCACCTTGTTGAATGAGGCTTTTTAATGAAAAGTCTATTTTATTTTTCTGAGTGTGTCAAGTTGAATGCTTCATTTACAACAAAAATATAGCATGCCAACTCTCAGTGAATGAATTACCGCAGCTAATTAACCGTTAAATAACCAATCGATTGCATTAATTCATCTTTTAATGAACAAATTTGAGCATCACAAATGTTTTAGCTAGTATCCATTTTCAGGTCTCATGGAAGTTGTGACCATCAAGTGACGCGGGAGCTGTGAGTTATTGGTCACATGATTTGCACTTTTGAGTGCTCCGATAGGGCTTGGCTAACATCAATTTGAATCCTCGGTGGTCGATTAGGTGGGCCTAGGCTAATGTGAGGTTGTGTACATAATAAGCAATTAGGTGTGCTTGAGCTGATGCGAGGTTACGTGGGCAATTAGGTGCACTCAAGTTGATGCGAGGTTGCATGGGCGATTAGGTGTGCTCGACGCAAGGTCACGTGGGCGATTAGGTGTGCTCGTACTAATGTAAGGTCACATGGGTGATTAGGTTCACCCGAACTGATGCGAGGTCATGTGGCTGATTAGATGTGTCCAACGTGAAGTCATGTAGGCAATCAGATGCACCTTAGTTGACCCGAGATTAAGAGCTCAATAGGCAATTAGGTGCACACAGACCAAGATAGGTGCTCAGTGAGTGATTAGGTGCATCCAAACTGGCACGAGATCGAGTGTGTAGTGGGTGATTAGGTGTGCCTGAGTTGGCACGAGGTCGCATGGGTGATTAAGTGTGCTCAAGCTGATGTGAGGTTGCATGGGCGATTAGGTACACCCGAGCTGATGTGAGGTCATGTGGGTGATTAACGCCCAAGCTGAAGTGAGATCGAGAGCTTAGTGGGTGATTAGGTGTACCCAGACTGAGATGGGTGCTCAGTGGGCGATTAGATGCCTGCGTGGGAGCTGTGAGTAATATGTCGTATAGGAGTTACGAGTAATAAGTCACATGAGAGCTACAAGTAATATGTCATATGGGAGCTACGCCTTTAAATGGGTTGCTCATAGAATAGCCAAAGAGTTGTAGCTTGTTGATTGCAATCTACAATTTGGTAGGTTGTTCGACATACTTCTCATTTTATCCGTGACTCTTTAATTTTTATGAGCAGTGTAATGATTACTATCTTCAGCGAATGTTTTTGCCAAGTTGATAAGGACTTTAATATTGGCATGTGCTGAGCCGTCAGATTGTGGGTTTTTCGATGAGCTCCTAGATCTGACATTTAAACCGTACACAATAAAAATCGAGAAGCTCTTTTCCCCCTTTCATTAGTCATTTGAAGTCCGGCATATACAAACTCTTCCTTTCCATCTTCACTGTTGGTTCTGTGACCATTCGCTGTAGTCCACCGCTTTCAGCTTTGTTCTAGTTTTTCAAGCTTGTTAGGTCAACTTCTGATTGCCAGGAACTGACTCTACTCATGGTTCAAACCTCTTTCTTTGTTTGGCACGATAAGTTTCTTTCCCTGGCTCGTTATTTCTGGGTTTTTGTCTTGAGGTCTTTGTGAGTTTGCACATTTGCTATTGACAAAAAAACTAGAATGCTGGTTGAATAATTTTTGCATTTTTCCTTTAGTTGTGTTTGGTTTGTTTGCCAATAGATGTTAGGGTTTTCGATGGTGGTTGAGTTTCTAATTATCTTTTTGGGCTTTATTAGCCCAATAGTCGAAACCCTCATTGTATTTTAAGTTTGGGTCTTAGTGACTTGAGACGGATGTAACCCTCTTTTTAGGATGAACTTTTTAGAGTTAGGGATCGGTTTGTCTCTAGCAACCTGATCATTTCTTTTTTCTTTTTATGTAGATGGCTCCACCTCATAGACACCACAATCACCAAATAGCTAGTGAAGATACTGAGTCTTTTGAAGAGAGTGGGGAGCCACTTTGTGTCATAGGGGGTGTAACCTCTCAAAGTGGCGAGGTCGCAAGTAGGTTCGTAGCTTGCTCCGGGCTAGAGGGGTTTATAGCTCACTCCCCTTTCACACATCATCCTTCTAGTGTCAAACTCAGAGAGTTTAGAGAGATAGTTGAGGCATACTTTTTTCCAAAGGTTTGCCATGTTCTAGCACCATCTCATAGTGATTATGCTGCTCACCCTCCTTAAAAGTTCATAGTAATTAGTGTGCAACACCTTAGTATGGGATTTAGGTTCCCAATCCCCCTTTACATAATTGATTTTTTGAATGAGTTAAAACTCTCTCCTTTCCAACTAACTCTTAATGCATATTCCAACCTGACTTCCCTAGCACTTGTCTATCTAGAAAATGGCCTTCCACCCTCTTCAGCTAAAATCCTTTGCCACCTCTATAGGATTAAGAGCATCGAATAGTGAGAAGGGATTTACTACCTCTTGGCTTGTCCTTCCAAATACAAGAAGATTTTAGCTCAAAGGGATGCCAAGGGAAGTCTAACATAGGTCATTATAAGACCCATTGGTGATCTTCCTACTCGGGATAGCGACCAAGTCGAAAGTAGCTCGTTGGTACAGGAAAAAGCCACAGCAAGACCTAAGGAGCAAATGATAGAGAATTCACCTACACCCGTTGTTGACTTTTCAGCTCATCAGGACCCATCCGGGCCTCCAACCTCTTTATAGATTATGTCTACATATTTTTGCTTCATACCCTGTATTTTTGAACTTTTTAGACGTCAATTGTATGTAATTGAGATATTTTTGTTGATCTTTGAACTATTTACTCCAAGGCAAATTTCTTTAATTCTACCATTTACTCTGACTCTCCTTTCAAATTCTTTGTTAAATCAAATATTTGAATATTTTGCTAGTAAATCGTGACTTTCTACTGGGATGTTAAATCAGTTAGTGGCCTTTTTAACTTTTTAACATTTGCGAGCTGAATAGTTCTAATTAGGTCACGTCACCAATGCAGATTGTAGTAGATAAAACATGAGCTTCTTAGCTTCCTAGGATAGTTGGTTGGGCCGTAATCTTAGAATATAGCTTTTTTGTTGAGCATAAGTAGGGTTAACTCTAAAATTGATTCATGTCAAACAAGGAATACATTGGAGAATTCTTAAACATAGAATCAAGAAAGAATTTTTGGACCTCTTTATTTGAAATTTAAATAATGGTATAGAATTATAAAGCCAAGGTCACCTTTATTGATAATATGGTCAGAAGTGCACAACATTCCATGCTCGAGGGAATTCAGCCCCATCTATACTCGTCAGGTGGTACAATTTGTTACCTAAATTCTCCTTTATTCCGTATGGGCCTTCCTAATTTGGACCCAGTGTTCCTTCACTAGGTTTATGTGCTCCTGGTAAGATAAGGCACAGCATGAGGTCACCCGCTTTGTAACTCTAAGCTCAAACCTTTTTGTTCTAATGCCTCATAACCCGCTGTTAATAAGTTACGATCTTGAGACAGGCCATATCCCTTACTTCTTCAACGAGGTCAAGATTTACGATAAGCAATTGGTTGTTATCCTTTGGATTGAAGGTTACCCTTCAGTGTGAAGTTACTTCAAACTTTGTTGGTATCATGGCTTCGAACCTATAGACCATTAAGAAAGGAATCTCTCCAGTAGTGCTATGAGCTGTAGTTTTATAGGCCCAAAGTACTTTTAGTAGCTCGTCTACTCATGCTCCCTTTCTGGCCTCCAGTTTTGTCTTCAAGATCTATTTAATGATCTTATTTACCACTTTAACTTGTCCATTGGCTTGAGGATAGTCTACTGTCAAAAAACTCTTCACAATCCCAAGGTTATTACAAAACTTGATGAACTGCTTATTGGTGAATTGGGTTCCGTTATCCATTACAATTTGTTGGGGGACTCTGAACCAACAGATGATATTATTCCAAACAAATTTTTCAATCTTGGAGGAAGAAATTTCAGCTAATTATTTTGCTTCTGCCTACTTGATGAAGTATTCAACGGCTATCACTATGTACTTACAGTTTCGACAACCTGTAGGGAGAGGTCCAATCAAGTCAATGCCCCATATTGTAAAGGGCCAAGGGCTGATCACCTGTTGAAGGTAGGTTGGAGGAGCACGGGGAATTTTAGAGAACCTTTGGCATTTGTCATATCGCTTAACAAGGCTGATCACATCCTTTTTCATAATTGGCCAGAAGAAACCTTGTCAAAGTGCTTTTTGAGCTAGAGATAGCCCCCCAACATGGTTTCCACAGAGTTTGGTGTGAATTTCCCATAAGACAAAATCATAATCAGGGCCATTGATGCATCTGAGAAGTGGAGTCGAAAAGCCCCTTCTATAAATTGTGTCATCGATAATACAATATCTAGCAGCTCGAGCTCGTGTATGACGTGCTTTTAACTTGTCCCCTAGGAGCTCGTTGTCTCATAAGTACTTTAAGATTGGACTATCTATGAGCTTTGAACCTCAGTAATTGTCATTACGATGTCTCTCTGTTCAATGCTCAGTGATAGGAGAGTTTCCACCAGGATTGCACCTGAGAAATCCGTATCTTTTGTTGAGGCCAAACGAGTTAGCGCATCTGCATGTGCGTTCTGAGCTTGTGGGATCTGATTAATCTCGTACCTTCTAAAATTGTTAAGCAATTCTTGAACCTTCTAGAAGTAGACTATCATCTTCGACCCCTTTGCTGATACTTGCCCTTTATGTGATAAACGACGAGCTGAGAGTCGCTAAATATCCTTAAGCTTTCATCTCGTACTTCCCTTGCTAAGCGAAGTCCTGCAAGCAGTGCTTCATATTCTACTTTGTTGTTAGTAGCTCGAAATTCAAATCGTAGCATGTAGAGGATTTTATATCCCTCTGGGATGATTAATAGTATTCCTGCTCCTGCTTTCTGCTCGCATAAGGATCCGTCTACATAAAGCACCCACCATGGACCTTCTGAAGTTCCCACTTCTTTTTCCATTAGTCTGGTAAATTCAGTGATGAAATCTACTAAAGCTTGTCCTTTGATTGCCAACCTCAATTTATACTAGATGTAAGCAAGCGACCTGAGGTGTTTGGCTTTGTAAAGTTTGCCTTATTAGGTGAGCACCTCGATGGTATGCACCTAAAAATATGGCCGCAGCTTCCTAGAAGCAATCACAAGACAATAAGTGAGCTTCTCTATAGCCGTATATTTTTCTTCTGCATTTAACAGCCTTTTACTTACGTAATAGACTGGGAGTTGGGCTCTATTTTCTTCTTGAACAAGAGATGCGCTAATAGTATGTTGGGATACACCTAAGTAGAGAATGAGTTTGTCACCTTCTTACAGTTTAGATAGCAATAGAGCTCGACCCATATATTTTTTCAATTGTTGGAAGGTAGCCTTACACTCTTCAGTCCATTAAAATTGTTTGGCCTTCCTTAAAACATCAAAAAATGGTACACATCTGTTTGTTGCTTTAGAAATAAATTTGCCAAGTGCCGTGACCCGACTAGTTAAACTTTGTACATCCTTGATCTTGATTAGTGACCTCATGTCAATAAGTGCTTTATCTTCTCTAGGTTTGCTTCAATCCTCTGCTGTTGACCATAAACCTAAGAAACTTTCCTAAGGCCACCTCAAATGTGCACTTGACACTACAACATTTTTTACTTTAGGCAATGGCCAAAAACCGTTGCCTAAAGTATATAAACCGTTGCTTATAATATTAGGCAATAATTTTTGAGTGTGCTCTAATCGAGCATTACCTATTCTTTAGGCAACGGTTTTTTTTGAATTTCTAGCAACAAAAAATAAAATTGTTGCCTATTAATGCATTATAGGTAATGGTTTTTTGTTTCCTCTTTTGCAATGGTTAAAAACTGTTGCCAAACAAGCTATAGGCAATGGCTTTTTTACTATTCAACAACACTTTCCAGCAAGATAGGCAACGATTTTTTTGGCATATAAGCAACATTTATGATGATATAGAAAGGCAATGG
>JANHAO010020775.1:0-12725 GCA_026873985.1 Saraca asoca | reverse complement strand
ACCAAATTCCAACGGATTTGGCTATAATTCCAACGGAATTCCAACGGATTTTGTCCGTTGGAATCTCGACATTTTTTTGTAGTGTCTGTAAAAATCTTTTTTTTTCCTCCTAAACAAAATAATACTAAACTTAACCTGGAGCACATGCCTCTTGATTTTGATCATGGTTATTTCAACTTTAAAAACAAGCTCATTGCCAAGTTGAGCAATTTTCAATCAGACCTAAGCTTCCTTGCATTGGCTCCTGTCCATGAGTAATAAAAAAACGTTTTTAGAAAATTTATGACGTGTCACAAAATAAAACTTGAACCATAACAATCTCTACTGTGCCGCGTTCTTGTATAAGATAGATTCCATATTCCCACCACCAACCTACACATGGATTATGACTATTTTTCAAAATAAAAATCAACGAAGAAAATTACAGTTGCACATATATAAATAAGCATGCACCAGCCAAGAAAATCAAATACCCAAACACATCATCTTCTCAATTCCCAAAACTCTATACCATGTCAAAGCCCTTTCACTTCCTTCTAGCCTCCTCCTTCTTCATCGTCACCATCTTCTCTGCTGATAGCTCCAACCCAGCTTCTTCACTGATTGGTCCTCCTACTTCTTCTTCATGTGGTAATGAAGTTTCCATTCGCTATCCCTTTTGGCACTCTGACGCAACCGGCGAACGCTGCGGTTACCCGGTTTCGGCCTCCAATGCTCCGATGATGGCCAGCCCATTCTCACTCTTTCAAGTGACTCATATTATGTGAAAGACATAAACTACGATGAATATACAGTTACCCTTGTTGACATAGATGTGGTGAAGCAAACATCTCCCAGGGCACGTAAAAATGTTACTATTGGTACCCTTCCTTTTGTTTACAGCCTATTACACCTGAACCTAAGTTTCTACTTTAATTGTAGTTCTTCCCCTTCGGCTTCGGTTGTGGCTCCCATAAGGTGTTTTAAAAGCAGTCAAATAGAGAACCAATCATATGTATTTGTGAAGGGGAATGAAAGTGGAGGTTATGAGTGGAGTGTGTATTGTGAGGAGAAGGTTGTGGTGACAGTGAAGGAGGATCAGATGGAGAGAGGCGATTTGATAAGTGGTTTTGGTAAGGCTATGAACGAAGGCTTTGAGCTGAATTGGGAAGGGCTAGTTACTATTATAGACTCTGAGGATTCTGGTGGTTATCGTGGGTACAACAAAACCAGCAAACAGTTGGTGTGCGTCTGCAAAGCTGGTAGCATTGCACTTCGTGCCTATCTCTGCAAGAAAGGTACGTATAACTGATGGCTTGCTCACTTGCTTATTTAATTATTATTTATGAACCCTTGGCTGAATTTAAATGTCATTAAAGTTGCTTGTTAGGATGATATTGATTAATAAATGACATCACTATGTTAACACGTATAGGTCATTTGACCCATTAGTTGTGGCGTCAGTATAGATCTCTCATGAGCTATTAGGATGATATTAATTAATAAATTACATCACTATATTAAGACGTATAGGCCACATTTGTTTGTGGGCGTGGTCAATGGAGTGAGAATTGAACCTGAGAAAAGCATTGTCCACAATTGCAAGTCTCATATTTTACATATCTTGTTAGATAGCAATCAATCTCATTAAAATTCTTTAATCTTTTATTTAAAATCATAAAAAAGAATTTAATTTATTTGGAATTAAATTTATGTATAAAATTATTCATAAATTTAATTTTAAATAAATTAAATTTTATTTTTAGTTAAAAATAAAGGATTAATTTTTGTACATTATTATATTTTTCAATTGTTATGATTTTGTATAATCACTAGATTTTTTATATGTATAGGGTTCTCTAGGAACTAAATCCAAATCTATAACACGGATTTATAAGTTAGACCTTGTATGTTTGTATCGCGTGTATTTGTTAACCGTTTCCAGTTGCCACTAATTTCTTGACGTCAAGAAACTTTTTGTTTTGAGGGAATGAAGTTGATACTTGAAACACCTTATTATGTTATAATACTAAGGAAAATTTAAAGCACATAAAAGGCAAATATATAATATGTTGAACTTAGAAGAAGTTGGGAGAATAAATTAGTCAATTAATTATATCTATTATATCATGTTACAAAATATTAAATTTATACAAACAATATATTTATCAAATAATTAATGTATTTGATACTGATTGTAAATCCATAAAAACAAAATCTCTTGATTAGAAATACTCCTCACAAATCCTAATAAAGAAAAGGAAGAGGGAACTATTTTGAAGTCCCAATGAAAATATTATAACTTATACTAGGATGTAAGTAGGAACCTACCTTATTATAATCCTATTGAACTAATTGACCCATCATCATAGACCTAGTTATAAGACTCATATCATTAATGTCTACTATTGGTTTAGGTGTAAATTTAAGCCCAATAATCTAATCATATTTTAATTTACTCATTTTACTATATTATTATGACAATTTAATAATCCAATGCAATTATAATTAAACTATGATAGTCCAATGTAGGAATTTCTAACAACATCCCTCTTAAACAACATAGTTTAATAAACAAAAAATTATATTACAATCTGTGGTCACAACAATGAATGTCAACAATAATCATGACACCATTACAATTATAGATCCAGCATAAATACCCAGTAAAGTAGATTATCATATTTGATAGGGATGCTACTATCATACATGTCTTGAATACTCATATTCCAGTGACTAAATCATAGTGTGTAATGTATGAGTAACTAAATATATATATCAAAATGTAATCATATGGTCTAAGTTACCAAAATGAGAATAAATAAATCTCAATACAACAATAAGGCAAGGTCTAAATGTCTCCACCAATATATCACAAAATAAATGAGCACTATCAACAATATATATATATATATAATGGCAATATCATTAATACCAAAATAATCCCGAGATCATAATCAAACAAACTTTAGTACTTTCAATATAATACAAATGAAACTCCTATTAACCTAAAATGTCAAAAGACTCAATCGATCCCATACTTTTAATTCGTTTGCACTGCTATACCTTTAGTTAGTGGATCTATAAACATACGATCCATAGAAACATGCTCAATGTAAGTATGATGCTCGTGTATCTTCTCTCTGACAAATTCATATTTGACATCAAAATGCTTCGTATGGGCACTACTCTTATCATCATTTTGAGATAAGCATATAGTAATAATCTTGTTACAATATATGGTTAAAGGTCTTGAAATGCTCTCAAAAATATTAAAAATAGATATGAAATTCCTTAACCATGTAACCTCACAAGTGGTTTCATAACATGCAATATATTCTGCTTCCATAGCAAAGGTTGCTGTAAGTGATTGCTTAACACTTTTCCACAAAACAACTCCTTCTGTCATCATAAAAATGTATGTATGTGTGGATTTCTTATCATCTAGGCAACCAACAAAATTAGAGTTTGAATAGTTTGAAACAATAAGATCATTAGATCTTTTATAGGTCAGCATATAATTCTTTGTACTTTGTAGGTATCTCATAACTTTCTTCACCGTAGTCTAATGTCTTTAACTAGGATTACTCAAATATCTCCCTAGTACACTAACTGCAAAAACAATATCAAGACATGTATATACCTAGGCTACCTACAATTGAAGCATATAGAATCATCTACATTTTGGATTTATCTTTATCATTTTGTGGATACTAGACTTTAGAAAGAATCTCACCCTTTTGAATCGGTGTAGAACAATGAGACCACATTTTCATAGTGAACCTTTTGAGCATTTTCTCTATATATGATTTTTTTAGGCACGCCAAGAAAATCCCAAGATCTAATAAGACAGATCTATATGCCCAATACAAAGGAAGCATCACCAAGGTCCTTTTATGTCAAAATGCTATGACAATGTTTGCTTTATGTCATTTAATAGGCTTATGTCATTACTGGTAAGGAGAATATTATCAACATACAACATAAAGATTACAAAATTGCCCACATTCATTAAGTAATAGATATACTAATCTGTAGTATTCTCCTTAAAACTAAGAAAAATCAGTAACTCATCAAATTTGATATACCACTATCTAGATGCTTATTTCAAATAATATATGGACTTGCTCAACTTACATGCTAGCCATTCTTTACCTAACCATTTGGTTGTTTCATGTAAATAGTTTCTAACATATCACCATTTAGGAATGGTGTTTTAACCCCCATCTGGTGAAGTTCTAGGTTAAAATGAGCCACCAATGTCATAACAACTCAAAATCAATCTTTAGTCGAAACTGGTGAAAAAGTCTTTTTGTAGTCTATGTCTTCTCTTTAAGTGTAGCTTGTTGCTACTAATCTAGCTTTATACATCTCAATTTTACCTTGGGCATTCCACTTGGTCTTAAAGACCCATTTGCATCCAACCGGTTTCGCAACAAGCAAGCAATTCCACAAGTCCCATAAATTATTTTTATACATTAAGGCCAACTCATCGTCCATAGCATTCATCCACTTTGAAGAGTTCAAACCTAAAATGACTTTTGAAAAGTTCATGGATCTAAGTCATCATTAACATTGAACTCATGCTTTTGCAAATAAATCATGTAATCATTTGAAATTACTTATCAATGTACTCTTTGAGATCTTCTCAAAGGGACCTCTTTAGTTACAATATTTGGCTCTTTGTTTTTAGTAACAAGTTACACTGGATCATCTTGTGGAACTATTTGAGATATTCCAATTGGTGGAGCTACTAGTGGGATAACACTCTGCTTTTCAATCATTGGTCAAGCAACACTATGTTCTTCTCTAAAAGAAGTAATACGTGATGCTTCACTCACACTCTTTAACTCATTCTCAATGTAGATAGTATGGTCAACAACTTTTATAGAATGAGTTAGACAATAAAACTTGTTACCTTTAGAGCCATTATAATAGCCAATGAAGTATCTACTTATAATTTTTTAATTAAGTTTCTTTATGAATAGACTGTATGGCCTAACCTCAGCTTCATAACCTCAAACATGAAAATGCCTTAAACTATGATTTTCCCATACATCATCTTATATGGAGTTTTAGCCACAAATTTGTTAGGAATTTGATTCAAGACATATGTAGTAGCTTTAAAAGCATCACACCATAAAAATTTCAGCAAAGAAGAATGGGCTAACACACACTTTACCATACCCATGAACGTCTAATTTCTTTTGTTTTGCAATACCATTCTACTCTAATGTTCTAGGCATGGTGTAACTAGCTTATATTCCATACTCCTATAGATATCTAGCAAAAGGATCAGAATTTCTCCCTGTTTCATCATATCTATCATAAAATTCACCACCTCTATCAGAATTAATACATTTAATTTGCTTACCTAATTTGAGTTCAATTGTAGCCTTAAATTTCTTCAAGGCATCTAATAATTCAAATTTCTCTATGAGAAGCTCTACACATCCACACCTCAAATGGTCATCAATAAAGCTGATGAAAATATTTGTATCCACTCATAGCACTAGGTGAAATGGGTCCATTAACATTAATGTCGATCAAATCTAGAATATCTAGTTTTCTAGTTCTTTTCCATTTTAGCTGGGAATTTTCCCTTGATGAAATCTATACAAACATTGAAGTTTCGGAAATCTAGATCAAGCAAAACACTCTTTGTCATTAATCTCTCCATCCTCTCTCAAGAAATATGGCTTAAACACCTATGCCAAAGCATTGAAGATTTTTTATCTACTCTGCCCATTTTCTTTCCAACAACTGTGTGTATGGAGTTTGTAAAATCAAGATTTATATTAAGTTTATACAAGCTATTGTACAAAGAACCAATGCTAACAATAGCAGAATCATAAAGCAAATTCAAATTCAAATTCAAATTCCAAAATAACAAAAATATCCATTTTGGCCTAAAGAAACAACTAAAATCAAGTTCTTTCTCATCGAAAGTACATAAATAGTATCTTTTAATTCTAAAACGTGACCAATAGATAAAAACAAAGAAACAACTCGAATGTGCTTTACTTGTATTTTATCTCCATTCCCCAGTCTAACCACTAATTCTCCATCACTTAGATTCCTTAGATTTCTTAGCTCCTCTAAACAATTTGTTACATGAATGGTTACAAAAGTATCCAACCACCAAGTATTTGATGAAAGATTAGCAGTATTGGATTCAAAGCATACTAGAATTAGAGGGTGACCTTTCTTTTCCTTCTCAAGGCACTTCTTGAATTTGAAGCAATAAACTCTTTTATGCCCATATCTCTTGTAGAACTTACAAGATCCCTTGAACAAGGACTTTTTGGTTTTGTAATGTTGCCCCTGCATCTTATTCTTCTTCTTTTCATAATTTGACTTTAATTTGTTGTCTTTCTTAAGTGGTTTATTTCCTTGTCCAAAACTCAAACCATGAAAAACATAATTGACAGCTTGAACCTTCCCTGTCATCATATCTTCCTCAGCTTGACTAACAATGTATATCATCTCATTGATAGTACATTCACCCTTTTGGGTATTGTAAGAGGTTTTCAAAATATCAAACTAAGGAGAGATTTTAAAGCAGGTACAAATTAGAAAATTGTCTCCTAGGACAACATTCATATCTTTTAGCTAGCTGTAATGATGCACTAATTTCATGATATGCTTTCGAACTCCCCTGATTTCATTATAAGTAGTCTTCTCAAGCAAAAAGAAATAGTGACCCTTTTTAGTCTTCTCAAATTTCACATACTTTTTAGCAACATAATCCATAAAGGCATTAGCCTTTTGTGAATCATCAACACTTTGCTCGATAGTCTTATCCATAGTGTATTTCATCACCATGAAACAAACCCTATGTAAATGTGTCCATTTTTCATGTTGAGCCCTCTAAGCAGCAAGAGAATTATAATTAATCACAGGCTCTTCTTCTCTCAAAGTTAGACCTAAATTAGTGATCACCAGATATAATTTCAAAAATTCAACTTAGTCCTCATAATTGACCCCATTCAACATTTTCACAAAGGTCAATTACTTAGGTAAAGAGGCTAAGGAAAAATAACTTATGAAATTAATCATAATCACAAATGGCACATGTATAATTTAATCATGCCATTATTTTCCTCATAAAATAGGAACTATGCAATTGCAAACAATACTACAATATGAAACTCAATACTGATACGACATTTAAGACTTTATAATATAATACAAGAAATAAACATTACATTCCTAAAACCTAGCATTGATAGGACATTTAAAAATTTTAAGAATATAACATAAAATTCTAACACTCATATTATCACAAAAAAATTATGTTAATAATACTATACCAATAGGGCATGCATATTACTAATATAACACTCTCCTTGGTACAATTAGCAATTTTATTTTAGCAAAATTTTATGTAATGTAAATATGAGTAATATAATTGCTACATAATTTCATGGTATAACATGAGTAACATAATTATTATATAATTTCAATTTCATGAATATAAATATGCAAAATTCAAATAACAATCAAATAACATGAAAAAATTCTGGAAAAATTCAAAATATAAGAATCATATGATAAAATAAATTAAGAAAAAAATAATTAAAATAATTTTATTTCCATAAAAAATATATGCATAAAAGCCATATTGAAGATTGGAGGCCAACAATATAATTAGAATCGCCATCAGTCGCCACTAGGGTGGCGCATGGCCTTCACATACCTATGTGTTACAGTCTAGCAATTCGATTGTTGAATTGTATAGCACTTAGTGTTGTCACTCGACACTTACTTACTAACTGGGAATAAGCTAATCAATTGGTCATATATTATCTTATTTTCAAAAATAACTAACAACACTCACAATTTATATCACATCGAGGCAACCATAAATAGCAAACATATACATAAGCATTCAATTCATGTATAAAAGCAACCAAGTTATTTATATTGGCAAACATAATGTATTCATATAATTCAAACAAATATAGATGAATGCGGCCAAAAGTAAATAAATTTTGTTGGACAATATTTTGATTGAAGAAAAATTAGTTTCATTCATATAAAAGCCTCGTTACAAACTCCCAAGTGTGTAGGGGAGGCACCAAGCTAGACTTTTAATCTCCTAGACTAATGCCCTGATGCCCACTTCGAGTCACTAAACACTCCCTCCTAAAAAGTATAAAGCCAAAGTCCTAATAACATAAGTAATCATACTTTTTTTGAGTTGTCATGATGACTTTTCTCCTAACTTGAAAAGGTTCTAATGCCATAATATATTGATGCAAAGATAAAAATCTAAGGATCACAATCATGTGCTTATCTATGGGCACTGGATAAGTTACATTAGTCAAAATCATATAAATGCCCTCAAAATAGGGAAAAAAATTAATCTATATGTGCATTTTCTCTTAAAGTTGCACCACATGATCTTTTCTTTATGCTTGATTTTTGTGCTAAGTTTCATATAATTCAAGCATATATGCTCGCTGAATTTGGTCATAAGTCTCAATTTATAACACTATGATATGTGTAGGATTGCACACAACTTTCCTAGAGTCTTCTTCTTTGCCCAACTCCTTTGCATTTAGGTCTTTCAACCCTAATAACATAAGTAATCATACTTTTTTTGAGTTGACATGATGACTTTTCTCCTAGCTTGAAAAGGTTCTGATGGCCATAATATATTAATACAAAGATAAAAATCCAAGGATCACAATCATGTACTTATCTATGCGCACTGGATAAGTTACATTGGTCAAAATCATATAAATGCCCTTAAAATAAGGAAAAACAAAAAAAATAATCTACATGTGCATTTTCTCTCAAACTTACACCATAGGATTTTTTCTTTATGCTTGATTTTTGTGTCAAGTTTCATATAATTCAAGCATATGTGCTTGCTGAATTTGGTCATAAGTCTCAATTTATAACACTGTGATATGTGTAGGATTGCACGCAACTTGCCTAGAGTCTTCTTCTTTGCCCAACTCCTTTGCATTCAAATCTTTCAACTCGATTTCAATTCAATTTTTCAATTCTCCAAATTTAAGCACATTTTTACAAAATTTTTGCATGGGTTTCATCACCCAAAGGATTCTAAGACAACCCCCCCAATCAATTTCAAAAAGTCTAGTAAAAATTTGGGCAATCCAGAACAAAAGAAACTGAAATAACCAAGTTCATGTTTGTCCAAATTTTTTACACAATAATGCGATTTCAATTCAATTTTTAATGAAATTGATTTAGGAGTTTTGCATATTTTATCATTCTAACATAAAAGCATTAATCAGTTTCAATAAAACTTGTAAATTTAGGCCAAATTTTGACAAAGAAATTGTTGGTACTCAAATGGCCTTCTCATGTGAAATTTCAATTTAAAGCACAATTCACTAGTACTTTGTTTAAATTGAATTGTGCACTTTGCATGCTATAGACTTTTAAGATGAAACTACAAATCAATTTGAGAAATTTTGCTTTAAAATGGTCAAATTTGAGTAATCAATTTTTCTAAAAAACCTAAAATTGTTCAATTCATGATTTTGTATCAAATTCACAATCAATTCATGTAATATCAATACAAAAAGGTAGAAAAATTTTCATGTAAAAATTCATAACATTTCTCATTATAAATTATGGATTATCCACTAGTTCAATCATATAAAATCCTTAAACAAAATTTGCACAAATTAATCTTTGCAACATGAAAGAAAAAAATTAATTTTCATACTAATTGTGAAAAATTAGGAGAATAAATTAGTCAATTAACCATGTCTATTACATCATGTTCCAATGTCTCAAATTTGTACAAACAATATATTTATCAAATAATTAATGTATCTAGTGCCAATTGTGAACCCATGAATGCAAGATCTCTTGATCAGATATATTCCTCACAAATCTTAACAGAGAAAAAGGAGAGAGAACTAATCTTAAATTTCGATGAGATGACTACAACTTATATAAGGATATGAGTGGGGACCTGCCTTGTTATAATTTTATTTGGCCAACTAACATATCATTGCAAGCTCATATACAAGACTCACACTACTAATATCAACTATTGATATAGTATCAATTTATACCCAATGATCCAATCACATTTTAATTGATCAATTTTACTATATTATGATGGCATTCTAATAATACAATGTAATATATAATTATTAAAATATGGTAATACAATATATGAAATCCTAACAAAATTCTCTTAAACAAGGAAGGTTAGATAAATTTTCTAAAATTAATAGATATTATGTATGACTAGTCTAACTTGAGGAAAGTCAAAGTAATTTGCTCTATATTGAATGCAAATATTAAATATTGGATACATCTAATCAGTCAATACACTAGGTTATAACTTTCAATGGTAATCAGACATGTCTCTGAGTGCCTAGTTGGAACGGATGGAATAAAAATGAAAAAGGGAGTAAGAATGAAAAAGAAATGGAATTGAATGGAATGACTATTTTATAATTATATTTGATATGGTTATGAATGGATGTTCCATTCTACTTTTATATTTGATATAGCAAAACATTGTAAGAATGGAATGAAAAAAAATAGCCAATTATAATAATATATTTATAATAAAAAATAATAAAATATTTATCTAAAAGTAATAAAAATCATGCAATGCTTCAAATTTTCAAATTATACAACATTTCATTCCTTTTTTTTTTTTGTTCTTTAAGTATGTTAATCTTCTTTTCATAATTTTGGTTCATCTTATATATCAATAAATAAAATTTAATTCATTACTTTTTATTTTATATTATATAATTTTGTATAATAAATAATATTTGTTTTATAAATAATACAAAATATCTTATTTTAAATTCTATTATTAAAAATATAATTATCAAAATATTTTTATAATAAAAATATTAAAAAGATGATATTATTTCATTATTTATTAATATAAAGAAAATTTTAAAACATATGACAAATATAAAAGATAAGAATATAAAAAATCCAATCCATAAATGATAGAATGGCCTATTCTATTTCTTTTGTGATAGAACAAAGATTTCATCATTTGATAAAATGATGATTCTCCAAATAATGGATATCCCTATTCTATAATACTGATGCATATCAAATAAATTTTTTACTTACTTTCTTTTTCATTTTAATTTCATTTTATCCTGAAAAAGTAGCAACAATCTCCTTGGCATACTCCAACTGTGAACTTCACTACGGAAAGTAAGTGGCAAAAGAACGCTGTTTTACCAATGAGAATTAATTGTACCGCACAATTATCTGTTGACTGTTTGACTTCAAGAGCCTCTTTTGCTTATACAATAGAGATTTCCAAACCTCACAAGCACAGCTACAACTATTTCTCTTCAATTCTCTAAACCTCTTTTGTGGATGGAAGTCTTATTTCTCCTGTCATTGCCTAAATGGAAGTTCTGACGTGACATGTTCTATTCACAGCGAAGTAAAGTATGCCTTTTTCCCTCTTTTCTCTCTCGTTTTTTACCCTGCTGATGATACATACAAAGTCCCTCTCTCTCCTCTTCTCAATTTACATCCTAAAAAAAAATTGATGAATCAACCATATCATAGTGTTTCCATTAGATAAATATATAAAAATTAGGAGTCAAGGTATTGCCATTGATTAAGGTAAACAGAGTCAGTGTTAGAGTTAAACCTTCTTCTTAATTGGTCGAGCAATTTACGAGAGTCAGCTAAGAAGGAACATTTATTTCTTATTTCTCCACAATTTCCTTAATTTAGTATTGGCAGCGAGCACTGATGCTTTTGGTACAGTTTTATAGCGTAATTATCAAGAAAAGAAAAAACGAACACTCGCAATGACAAGCTTGTATCATTAATATTAGGAATAGGGGACAGATTATTTCTTTAAAGTGGACAAAGTGTGATCATGCCGCATTTTATATTCTCCTTTCAATGTTTTATCAATGCTTTCTACATGAAGCCTTTGGTAATATCCTTGAATCAGCATAAAATTTCATTGATGTTTGAGTTATCATGACTTTTTTATTCCTTTGTTTTTTACTGCTTAATGTTGCAGATCCATCAAACTGGAAAAGGAAAGTCATTATAGGTAATACTTTTTTACTATTTTGTATTGTATATATGACATCAATTTTAAAATTATCTATATGCATTATAGGAGCAATAATTTTGTATGGTCGGAGAGGAAGTCTCAGACCAGGATTTTCTGAAGGACTCTGAAATTTAAAACTTGTGTTTTGGATCATTTTGAGGGCAATCTTCTGGAGATCATTTTGAAATTCAAGATAGTATATATGAAATGAAAGACTGACCTTATATATCATGAGGGAAAAAGGATAATAACTCAAGTAAAGAGATACTCACAAAGTTCAATTATGAAAATAAACTGTTTCTTATCATTCTAACTCTGACAGAAAAATAACAATACTTTTCCTCTTATTTATTTTGGCTTTCTCCTCAGTGCATATGTTATTGAAAGGATATATATGAATTATTTCTTAACCATTCATTGGCCCGCCACCTACTATATATGCTTACAGGTGTCACCGGTGTTACCGGTGCGGCAATTTCGGCATTACTTGTATGTATCGGTATTTGCTATCGAAGGTGTAAGCGATCAACTCTGCACCAAAAGTACTGGAATATGAAAAGCAATGACCAAGATATTGAAGCATTCATCAGAAATCATGGATCTCTAGCACTGAGAAGATATAAATTCTCAGATGTCAAGAAAATGACTAACTCCTTCAAAGTTAAATTGGGGCAAGGTGGTTTTGGAGCTGTCT
>JANHAO010020774.1:0-12738 GCA_026873985.1 Saraca asoca | reverse complement strand
TTTAACTTCTATGAATTCTATAAAATTGTAACAATACCTGAATTTGTGAACTAATACAAGGTCTTCTTTTGATCAGATAACGTACGTCACTTATACTACGGCAACCTGTCACAAGCCTAGTGAAAGGCAAAGGCGAGAGCACTTTGATTTAATTACTTGGTGTCTCGCCGGAACATGATCCGAAGAAGAATTGACGAGTTTTTCACCTAGTCAGGGGAGCTGCGGGCTTGCTAACTAGCTGGCGTAGCTGCGCACTTGCTGAGGCGTGGAGACGCTTTTGAAATAAACTCACCTAGTTAGTGGAGCTGTGGGCTTGTTGACTAGCTGGCGTAGCTGTGCGCTCACTGAGGCGTGGAGACGCTTTTGAAATAAACTCACCTAGTTAGTGGAGCTGCAGGCTTGCTGACTAGCCGGCTTAGCTGTGCACTCGTTGAGGCGTGGTGACGCTTTTGAAATAAACTCACCTAGTTAGTGGAGTTGCGGGCTTGCTGACTAGCCGCGTAGTTGCACACTCGCTGAGGTGTGAGATGCTTTTGAAATAAACTCATCTAGTTAGTGGAGTTGCGGGCTTGCTGACTAGCTGGCGTAGCAGACGTGCTCGTTGGGGCGTGGAGACGCTTTAAATCAAACTTAACTGGCCAGTTGAGCTGTGGGCTTGCTGATGGGCTAGTGTGGCAGACATGCTCGTTGAGGTGTGGAGACGCTTGAAAACATCTCACCAGCTGAGTCTTGCGCTCGCTGAGGCATAGAACACGCTGTAAAATACACCTCTTGGGCACAAGATCGCCCTGACCACAAGATCGGTCACCCCCTTTGGGCACAAGATCACCCCAACCATAAGATCGATCACCCCCTTTGGGCACAAGATCACCCCGACCACAAGATCGGCCATAAAGTTACAGCTCTCATGCACATTATCGAGCACAAGATCGCTCACCTCTTTCAAATTCGCAGCTCTTATGCGATTAAAACAAAGTCACAGCTCACTTGTGGCAAAAAACGTTTATGATTATACTTTATTTTTGCAGGTAATTACAAGTCAAGCAAAACGAGTGCAAAGTGGAAATAAGACAATTTTATTCATTGAAAGACCTCAGCGAGGCACATTTACATCAGAGAGCTCTGAGTACAAAGTAAGAGAAGTACTATAAGAATCTAGAAGTACAAGCTAGTTAAAAAAAAGGGGAAGAAGAAGGGGGAGGCCGGCCATGGATGGCCGCGTTTTGAAGGTAGCACGCTGATATTTTTCCTTCAAATGCATAATCAGTGACGGCGCTGCACCTCATAAACCCTCGACCACCTGCACCTCCTAAAGGAAACCATACCAGGACCTCTCAGGAGCACAGCCGGCCAAGGAGCCGCTTCATGGCGGAGCCGGAGGGACGCAATCCGGCATATATATAAGATTTTCCCACATCATCGGGAATATCAATTCTTTCAAGTCACATATGCAGCAGACCATACACACCTCAACAGGGGACCAGAGTTTCAAAAATGGTCCGTTAGGATAATCCATGATTTGTTGAGAGGTAAAGAAGAAGGGACCTCCTCCTTAAATAGAGTTGGGGACTGACCATCGACACGTCCAGATTCATTCCTCCTCAACCACCCGTATTAATGACCTTGGGAAGGGCCCAAATTACGCTTTGGAAGCAGCAAGACATGGGGAAATGGAAAGACAGTTCTAGAAAGAATGCGCTTGAAAGAAAATCAAAGGGTCTCTGAACTCCCAGCACGCTATGCGAATTGAGAGTTGGGGGGCTTATGTTGTATACTGGAAAAACGACTCCGCGAGAACGAGCCTGTGGGGAAAATGAAAGTGAATCCTCACGAGAAGTCCTCAAGGTACCTCACCATAAATGGTAACGACAAGCGCTTGCTTAGCCATGATCCGGAAGAAAAAAACCCAAGGCGACAACACGACTCGGCAAGCAATAAGTCTGAGGATCAACCCCGCGATCGCTCTACTCGCGCTCGCCCCCCCAGTGACTCTCGCGGCTACTCCAAAACTGTGAAGCCCTCACTAGGAACAACAAAGTGTCCTGCCTGACACAATGACGGATGCAAACCTACATGTCAGCCTGGGAAGACCTACTTCCACAGCCTACAATCAGAAAGGGGTCTTTTCACCGTATATGCTTATTTATTTGATGTAACACAACTGTAGTTTGTAATTAATGATCGGAGCCCATCCTTCTTCTATAAATAGGATAACATTGTTAGCAAGGAAGGGGGCTAAGAAGATGATTCTGGACAATCACAATAGAAAATCCTCTACTGTGGACGTAGGGTCCAGTAAATCTGGATTTAGCCGAACCACGTAAAAATCTTATGCCTTCTCCCCTATCTCTTCTTCTGCTTACTCAGTTGATCAATCCGGCACGCATGCTAATCTAGAACAAGTCCGGGATCCCAAAGAATCCCCCGTGGGCCGGAGATTGGAGTACTAACCAAAATTTGACGTCAACAAAACTAGAGTAAATTTTACACCTACCATAGCGAGGTCAAACACAACACCTCTGACTGCTGGGCATTAAAAGATACCATCAAGGGCTTCATTAAGAGAGGTCACCTGAGGAATTACGTGGTAAGACCCTTCAAATAGTGCCCCTCATGTCCTCAACAATTGGGACAATGTCTGCAACAACAGGCCCTAGAGCGTCAGAAAACACCTTCAGTAAGGGTTATTTTGACCATTCACAGTGGACCTCACATTGTTGGCACCTCGAATAGGTCACGTGACCATTATATATAGGCAGCGGGTCGTGTTCTGCTCACGAGTCATGTAGAACATGAGAGGCCCACCAAAAAGGCTAGATTAACCTCAGAAGGCATCACATTCACAGAAAAAGATGCATAAGGAGTCCATACCGCTCACAATGACACAATAGTCATCCATGCCAAGATTGGCAATGTTGATATGAGGAGAATAATGGTTGATACTGGCAGTTCCATCAACATGATGTACAAAGTATGTTTTAACTAGTTGGGAGTAAGCTTAAGCTAGTCGAACCCTTCCCTTGAACACTTCTATAGATCAAAGGAGACGGAATAGTGCTGGTAGGTTAGATTAGATTATCGCTTACCTTAGGGGATTTAGATCACCAAGCAACGATTATGGTAGATTTCCAAATTATAGGCTGCCCCTTAGCCTACAATGTTGTACTTGGCTGACTCGTTATGAATAACCTGGACATAATCGTGTCCACTAGGATGCTTACTATTAAATTCCCAACCCCAAATGGGGTTAGATGTGTGCGAGGAGAACAGCAAACCACCCGACTCTACTATAAGGATGCAGTCAAGCTCGAGATACAAGCCAAGAAAGTACACATAGTATCTAGAGGAGAAGCCTGAGTAATAAGTGCTAAAGGGATCAACTACGACCTCGACCCTCATGAGGTAGACATTGAATAAGCCACTGGTCCAGTTAAAGAGCTTGAAGAGATAAAGGTCAGTGAAGAGGATGAAGAAAGATGCCTTAAGGTAGGGAAGTGTTTGCCACCTAATGTAAAAGTGCATCTTATTGGATTTCTCAAGGCCAATTTGGATATATTTGCCTGGAACCATGAAAATATGGTAAGCATCAACCCTGGGGTTATGTCACACAAACTCAACATTAACCCCCGGTACAAACCAGTCTACCAAAAGAGAAGGCCAATGGTAATTGAGTTTTGTGTCGCATTGAAGAAGGAGGTGGACAAGCTATTGGCAAACAAATTCATTTGGGAAGCCCAGTACCCCACTTAGGTCACTAATCCCATCCTTGTGAAAAAGAAAAATGGGAAATGGAAGACTTGTATAGACTTCACTGACCTGAATAAGGCCTGCCTGAAAGATAGCTTTCCTTTATCGAGGATTGACCAACTTTTGGATGTAATAGCAGGTCATGAACTCCTCAGTTTCATGGATGCCTATTCAGGATATAATCAAATCCTAATGGTCGCAAAAGACAAAGAACACACATTGTTCATCACTAATCAAGAGTTATATTGCTATAAAGTAATGCCCATTGGGCTTAAAAATATGGGAGCAACTTACCAATGACTAATGAACATGATGTTTCATGACTAAATAGGCAAAACAATAGACGTATATGTGGACGACATGTTGGTGAAGTCTGCACAGCTAGCTAACCATATTTGTCATCTAGATGAAATGTTCTAGGTCTTGAAGAGATATTAGATAAATTGAACCCACTTAAGTGTGTGTTTGGGGTCACCTTGGAAAAATTTCTCAGCTTTATAGTCAACAGCAAGGGGATTGAAGCTAATCTAAAAAAGATTAAGGCTATCCTTGACATGCGATCTCTTGTTGGAGCTAAATAAGTACAAACCCTGAACGACCAAGTTACAGTGCTCAGCAGATTCATTTCAAAGGCAACGAACAAGTGCATCCCCTTCTTTGACATCTTGAAGAAGGTGAAAAGGTTCAAATGGACACAAGAGTGTGAAGTCACTTTTCAAGAGTTTAAACAATATCTTGGGTGAGCTCCAATCTTATCAAAGCCAAAAGAAGGTGAGAAATTGATTGTGTACTTGGGAGTGTCCTAACACACCCTTAGCATGGCCTTAATGCAAGAAGAAGAAGGAGCTCAACTCCCCATTTATCATATGAGTAAGCGACTGCTGGATGCTGAAATAAGGTACACGCCAATGGAGAAGCTTCCCTTCTACCTGGTCATTGCATCAAGAAAGTTGCAACCTTATTTCCAAGCTCATAGTATCAAAGGTTCTCACCCAGTTCCCACTTAGATAGGTCTTGCAAAAGACAGACACTTTAAGTTGGTTGCTCAAATGGGCTATTGAGCTTGCCTAGTTTGACATTGAATACAAACCCAGGCTGACAAGTAAAGGATAAGCTCTAGTCAACTTCATCACAAAATTCACGAGGCCCGTGTAAGAAGAAGCAAAAACTTTAGATGCCCCATGGTGAGAGCCGTATGTGGAGGGGTCATCAAACAATCAAAGGCCAGGGCAGGGGTGCTCCTCATTAGCCCAGAAGGACATAAGATCCTTTGTGTTTTAATATTTAATTTTCAGGCTACCAATAATGAAGTCAAGTACGAGGCATTATTAGTTGGACTGTGGTTGGCCAAGGAAGTGTGAGCTGAGAGGTTAAAGATCTTTAGTGATTCACAACTCATTGTCTACAATGTAAAAGGTGAATACCAAACCCAGGGGTCGAAGATGACTATGCATCTCCAGAAAGTCCAAGAAATATTAAGTTCCTTCTAGCAATATGAGGTCAACTAGGTGCCACGAGCTTAGAATATGCATGTAGATGCCTTAGCTCGCCTAGCAATAGCAGAGGACATTGACTTCTTGGGAGTGCTCCTAGTTGAGACTCTTTCATCCCCAAGCATTGAGCAGAACAATATCGTGATGGCAATTGCCAAACCACCAGGATCTTGGATGAATCCAATCCTAGATTACCTGCAAGGAGGTAAATTACTAGAAGACAAAATCAAGGCATGGTGATTATGAGCATGAGTCACTAGATATCACATCTACGATGACATGTTGTACAAAAGAGGGTTTACAACCCTACTTTTGAGGTGCATTGATGGTAGCGATTGCGATGCTATTCTGGAGGAAATCCATGCAAGCCATTGTGGGAACCATGCAAGGGGGCTGTCTTTGGCCCAAAAAGCCCTTCAATAAGGGTTTTATTAGCCCACAATGAAGCAAGATGCCATCGACCTTGTTAAAAGATGTGATAAATGTCAAAGGTTCACAAAAATTCTGCAAGATCTGCTAAACTACTTGTGACAAATGATCAGTCTATGGCCCTTTGCGATCTGGGGGATGGACTTAATTAGGCCACTCCTAATGGCCCATCATAATTGTAAACACGTGGTAGTGGCCATGGGTCTCATCCGTAAAGATCGAAAGATTCATATGAAACAACATCATCTGCAAATTTGGAGTCCCTCAGCAGATCATGATTGACAACGGGACCTAATTTAATAGCAAGCAGTTTATCCAGTTCTATGATGACTTAAAAATAACAAAAAGCTTCTCAGTCATAGATCATCCGCAGGCCAATGGGTAGGTCAAAGCCGTTAATAAGATAATTAAATGTATCTTGAAGATGAAGTTAGAGGCCAAGAAGGGGGCATAGATGGATGAGCTATCGAAGGTGTTATGGGCTTACAGAACCATGGTGTATAATGCCACAGGAGAAACCCCCTTCTTGATGGTATACGAGTGTGAAGTGATGATCCTTGCAGAACTTGAGGTAGCTTCTTAGTGAAGAGTTACTTTCAACCCTGAAGACAATGATCAATTGCTCGCCGCGAGTTTGGATTTTGTAGAAGAAATGAAAGAGAAACCCACTTCAGAATCACAACCAACCAATAGTGCATCATGATGTATTACAACCGGAGGGTTCAAACTCAAAGTTTTAAGATTGGTGATCTCGTTCTATGTCTTGTCCTCCCAGGGAGTGTAAAAAGCCAGCAAGGGGACCCTAGGGCCTAATTGGGAAGGCCCATACATTATTAAAAGGGTTATTAGCAGTGGGGCTTATCACTTAGTGGATATAGAGGGAATAAAATTCCCTCGAGTTTGGAACGCTGAACATCTCTGCCGATATTATCAATAAAACCTCCATTACTTGTAAAAAAATTAATAAGTGCAGGCATTCATGTAATTCTTTGCATTCTTATATAAAATAAAATAAAATTTTTTGACAAAGTCTTGTGTGAAAAATTGTTCATTATAAGGCGTGCGTTGGGTGATTTGACATACTCCCATTTTCGCACCAAAATTTATCATCTTGCACGTTCAAGCACAAAAAATGGAAGAAAAGTAAGCAAAATCCATTCAATTCTTAATAAGTTCATACAAAGTTTGAAAGCTACATCGCAAAAGCCAAAAGAAAACAAAAGTCCAGGATTCATAGCTTAAAGAGTTGGGGTATCAGGAATAAGACCTTCTTGGGGGTGGGGGTCAAAAGGAGGAGAGGTAGAGGCATCCTTCAATAGAGCACCAATAGCTTCAGCGACCTGGGGATCACCTTCCTCTCGAGCAGTACTTCTAATAGGAAAAGCCTTAGTTGTGGAGTTAGTTTCATTCCTAGAAGAACTAGTCCAAGTAAGCCCCCTCTTATAACATTCAACAGCCTCAATAGCTCATGGACCAAAAAAGGAGAAATCCAACTCTAGATGTTGCTTTTAGAGAGTATAGAAGAAGGCTGAACAAGTTTTCATTTTCACTTGCTTTATTAATGAAGCAGACTCCACCTTAATCTTGGTAGCTTTCTCCTTTGTGAGAACAACCTCTCGCTTTGCTGCCTCTAGCTCCTTCACAATAGCTTTGGCTCACTGCTCCATCACCTTGACTCACTGCTTGGTGTCCCTACCCCACTGCTCTACTAAACCAGCATGTTGGTCCATGACTTCGGCCTTCTGTCTTGCCTAGTGAGCACGTTTAAGGGTTTCATCCAGGTTAATCTTTGCCTTGGCCAGGTTATTGATGGTCAAGCCAAGATTCACTACACAGCCTCGTGATCTGCTTCTGCACAAGATAAGGTAGCCTCAGCATTCTTGACTTTCTCCTTCAGATCCAGCACCTTGGCAAAAGCAGCAAGCAACTTGTTTTCAAGGTCCTCCCTTTCCTTATTTTGGGTATGGAGGCCTTCCTCTATTTTCATCATCGCAAGCAAACCCTGAAAAGTTAGCAAGTTAGATTGTGGAATAAGTGAAAGAATCAAAGTGGAAAGACTTCACTTACCACTAGATGATGACGAGCTACATAGCCTAACATTTTCTCAAGGATGAACTCCTCGGCCTTTAACACTTCAATTCTGTTATGGGACCCCAAGATTGTGTAGATATTATCAATAAGAATCTCAATGTATTCCCTTGTCTTAGAGTCTAGCTCAATTGATAACTTTACAATAGCCTCTAATGTAGCCTGTTTCTTAGGAGCAACCTTTTTCTTCCATTTCTCCACCCTTTGTCTTCTGGAATAAGGTTCGAGAGGAGCAATGCCCTCAATTTCAACTTCCATATCGAGCTGGGGAGTGGGACTTGGCTCTCATGAGAGTTCTATCCCTAAAGACAAGGGTCGACCTTCAAAAGTGGGGGCTATGGTCGTATCAGGGTTTGGAGAAATCTCCTCATCATCAGATGGTGGTGACCTCAGAATGAGCTCCAACATCTTGTTGTAATCTGTGAAGTTGGTTAAATAGACTGGTACAGCAAGGCAGATGTCTATCTCCCTTGTAACTTCAATATTTTTGGCTGGAGCAAGCTTGCAAAACTAAAGGAGATCATCATTGAAATGAAAATCATTTTCAAGATCCTCAGTGGAAGCAAATTGATCCAAGATTCCAAGTTCTTTTACCTGCAAAATTGGTTTCTGGCCGGTCCCGTCTGTAAAATAAAACAAGTTATGATCAAGGATGAATATGGATATGATTAAGTTTGTGACTCTAAGCTCGCTTACCAGGAGTAACAACAAATCTAAAGTTTTTGAGATCATGTAGGGAGGGACATAAGATATAGAACCACCGGGTCTTATAATGTCTTACATTAGATTTCCCTTTAGTGTCCCCTTGCAATAGAATCTTTTTGTGCGTCGTTGGTTGAGCCATGAGGTAATAAAGCCTGTTTGATGTGCTCGCACACCTAAGGCTAAACAAATAGCACAAAACCTCAATTGACGATGGTGAAAGGCCATTGCCTGAGTAAATCAGTGCCATCGAAATAAGCTAAGTGAAGGAGTTTGGAATAAGTTGGGCTAGACTGAGCCTCACTCTACTCAAAAAATCAATAATAAAGGGATGGATTGGAAATCTAAGACCCGCTATGAGGTGTGAGAAACTAATAGCAATAAATCCCGGAGGTGGATAGGCTGAATGATCATCCGGAGATGGAGTCATGAGATGGCACCCTCTAGGGATCTGATATATCTAGACCACTTTTTGCAACTCGTGATAATGGACAAAGGAAGCGTGCATACTGAATACATGATGATTTAATGGTCATGAATCTGCAACGACCCCTTAGACCTTGATAGGATTTGAACGAGCAGTAAAATTCCTAAAGACCTCCCCACTCCTTAAGGTCACTCCATTGGGTCGTTGCATCAACCCCGCATTCTGGGCTGAGGAGGGGTTTATCATCTTCATTCCTACCGCATGGATGGCAATGTCCATGACTTGCACCCATCGACACAAAGGAAAAAGACTGGTCAGGTCACTATAGCCAGACCTTACCAAAAAACTAAGGCTAACAGCTTCCTATCACCTTGAGTCACCCATCTACAACCTAGACTCCTACTGACGAGTAAGATTCAATGGTTGAGTCAAGAAGCCCATATGACAAATGCTAGACTTAAAATGGTAAATAGAAGACCTAGAGTCTACTAACGAGACCAATCGATTGAACTAAACTAAGACAGAAAAGAAAAGAAGATGCGTAAATAATTGACCTCAACTAGCATTCTCATTCCTTTAACAACAATAGATAGGCTCCATAGATTGCGGAACGAAGAAACCCAGAAATGGCAAAGTAAAGGAAGACTTACCATGACTAGCTAAAATGAAAGATCTAGAATAGGGGTGCTAAATAGGCTGACAGTCCATTGGCTTAGCGGGCTAGCCTGCATTTTTTTACAGGCTAGACTAGGTGAAGGGCGACTCATTTAAATGCGGGCTAATACAAGTCAGGCCAGCGCATAGTGGGCTAGCCCGTTTAAAAATATAATAAATATTTAATAAATAAATTAATTATTTAAATAAAAAATTAAAAAAATATGGCCTAAAATGCAGGACAAATATGGGCTAGCCCATTTACCTAAAAAATTAAAAAAAATATAGGCTAAAATATAGGCCAAATGTGGGCTAGCCCATTTTGTCAAAAAATAAAAAAATTAAAAAAAATATGGGCCAGCCTGCGAGCTAGCCCGCTTCACATGCAGTACAGAGGGAGCCACTCTTTTTTTGGCCCGTTTAAATGTGGGCCTAAACGAGCTAAGCCCGTTTAAGCCCGTATCTGCACAAGCCAGCCTGTTTAGCACCCCTAATCTAGGATCACGTATGAAGATGCTTTTTCGGTGAGCGAAGCCTGAGTCACAGCCAAGAAAACAAAATGGCACTAGGGATTGCAAAAGACAGAATGCAGTTTTCTTTAAGTTTCAAATGATAAATAAAAGGGAAGGAGAAACCCCCTTTTCGCTTATAAAGTACATGGCATCGCCGTCAAATTTGGGAGCCCCTTAGTTACCCGTGATCTAATGGTTCAGCAAGTGCAAGCAGAAAGCTGATAATTACAGCACACATGCACCCAAGGTAGGAGTAATCATTATGCTAATCATGAGAAGTCGAAAAGTCACCTACGAGGGGGAAGTGGAAATGTGCTTGATGACTTATGAAGCTCCAAATCGTAAGCAGCTGATCTTGATCCCCGGCTCTAGAGATCTCGCGTCCAAGAAGTCCTAGCCATGCACCAAACTCTTTTACGAGCCGCATCCAAAAAGTGCCTTGAGCACTAAACTCTTGCATAAGCATGCCACAAAGGCATCCTCACCTAACGATCAAGGTATACCTGGTCAAGTTCGAGGGACCATCCAAAGATCTCACTTCTAAGAAGTGCTAGCCACGCACTAAACTCTTGCATGAGCTACGTCCAAAAAATGCCTCGAGCACCAAACTATTACATGGGCATGCCACAAAGGCATCCTTGCTTGACGATTGACGTACACCTTATCAAGTTTAAGGGACCATCTAAAGATCTCACGTCCAAGGAGTGCTAGCCACGTACCAAACTCTTGTGTAAGTCATATCCAAGAAGTGCCTCGAGCACCAAACCTTTGCCTGGGCATGCCACAAAGGCATCCTCACTTAAAGATCAAGGTACGCCTGGTTAGGTTCGAGGGACCATCCAGAGATCTTGCATCCAAGAAGTGCTAGCCACATGCTAAACTCTTGCATGAGCCACATCTAAGAAGTGCCTCAAGCATCAAACTCTTGCACGGGTATGCCATAAAAGGCATCCTCACCTGACAATCGAGGTATGCCCAGTTAGGTTCGAGGGACCATCTAGAGATCTCACGTCCAAGAAGTGCTGGCCACGTACCAAACTTTTACGTGAGTCGCATCCAAGAAGTGCCTTGAGCACCAAACTTTTGTGTGGGCACTATTGGATCCACATCTAAGAAGTGCCATTGACACCAAATTCTTATGTGGATCGGGATATTCTTGTGCAAGCTAAAAATGACCTCATAACCAAGAAATGCTCAAGCATCCCGATGCCCGGACTCATAATCAACAAAAGGCACACTGATGCTAGTTTTGTTACTGATTGGAGTAAAATAATAAGATCGATTGGTCGTATGATATAGCACATATCCTTTTTGCCATAATCTATTGATTAGAGTCCCTTCATTTTAGCTGGACTAACATTTTTTAAAGCTGATTGGCTCAATGAACACCCAAGCCATTCAATAGTTGTTAGATTATAATTCACATGAATTAACAATGTTAACTACGACCTACCAGGTCATAATTGTGGCACCTCTAGGTGACAAAACTACAAGCAAGGGCTCTGCCAGCAGAGTACAACTCCCAACCCACAAAATGAACTAAGAGTTAGAGGGATTAATGTTATAAGTAGTTTTTGGTCCACTCAAAATAGGCCGATTAAAGTCCAATAAGAAAGCCTAACAAAAAAAGAGGCCTAGGATGTGTAACAACCGAGGTCACTAAGTGGGATACCAGTTCGTCGCCCATGAGCTAAGGTCACTGAATGGGATTGATACTCAGGACCAGCTTGCTAAGCAGAGCACGACATCCAGACCATTCTTCACCAAGTTCATCCCAGATGGATCAGCAGTAAGGTCAACTTCACTGGATAGCAGGTCACCTAGTACAAGTTGAGGTCACTAAGATAGTGAGCTAGGCACTAGTATGGAAGCCTAGTTATTAGCTAAGGGCACCTGTCCTCTATCGACAAGTCAGCCTCTGAAACTAACACATTAGCTCCTAATAGTCTGACAATGATTTGCCTAACATTTATTATCAAACGCTAAGCATTTATTGTCTTATACAATAAAGATAATCATTTTAATTATAGAATAAATTACACTTTTAACCTTCTCCTCTTCTAGAAATAGGGGAGGAGACCTCTGTATAATGGGCAGTGAAAAAAATACTATAAGCAGACACTCTGCTAGAATAACTATTAAGCTTTGCATTTCCATTGAGTTGAATGAAAAACCACCATGTAAAAGCTAATAAAAATCTCTATGGACGTAGGGCCTGATTGGCTTTAGCTGAACCATGTAAAAGCTTCAGGTATTTATTGCTTTGCCTTCCTTCTTCTTCTTCTTCTTCTTCTTCTTCTTCTTCTTCTTCTTCTTCTTCTTCCTCTTCCTTTAGTTTACTTCTTCAACTTGCAGTTTGGGGTGATTTTGAACTGATATCTGTTGATCGAATTTCACCATTGTTAACCTTAGAGGTTGTTAGATCAGGATACTCTAAGCTACACATAGGTTTTAATGTTGAAAATGTAATTTTTATCTAACAATATGTTTTAGTATATTTGAATCTATTTTTCAGGTATTTGATTCAAGAAAATTAAGGAGATTCAAGATTAGTTTAGGATTTTGATTTTAATGGGATTTTATGTAAATAAACTTAAACAAAATTTGATCCAATTACTTTTTGAATGATGAAGTGAGAAAAACCTTTTTAAGAGAAAATCTTATAGCATACTTCGATGCAACATCG
>JANHAO010020773.1:0-12732 GCA_026873985.1 Saraca asoca | reverse complement strand
ATATAGAGTTAGTTCAAGATTGCTTTTTCTAATTATTTTTTAACATTCAAAACTAGTGCTAATGATATAGCTCAGGTCAACAGAAAGGTTAATTTGAAAATAATATATCATCATGTTTTGTAAAAATATGGTTATTTATTTAATTAAGGATCCATTGGTAATTCCTTGGTGACTCGCAAGTGCACATGTGTACCTCTGTTCTGTTCTGTAGGAGAAATAAGGGGGAGATATGTAATCAAACAAAATGTCTAATTGGTGTGCTTGGTGGATTTGGGGATAACATGTGTTCTGGTTCCCTGTCGGATTCCTTTGGGTCCAGAACCACTAGAAAATCTCATGAAACCCTCAGGTGCACTTGTGACCATTTAGTGTGTTTTGGAGTAATAAGGGGAAGGGTGTAATCTGATAAATACACTTGATTGGTGTGATTGGTTGATATGGGGGCATTCTGATTAGTTTTGGTTACCTATTGGAATTATCTAGATCTAATCAATATTTGTTTTTGAAGAAAAAGAAATACATTTTGAAATATTTTATTTGATACATAAATTTTGGATTTATGAAAAAATTATTTTAAGAAATACATGTTTTCTCTCACAAGATAAGTGTGAAAGAGTTTTTATAAAAAGTTTTGTTTTGATGGGAATTTCGCTTGACAAAAATATTTAGTTTCAAAAACACATCTTTCTGATGGATTTTATATAATCAATTTGTAAATTAAAATTTCAATTTTTGGTGGGACTACTCGCTCACTAAATTTCCAAAACTCCCTTCAATGGAAGCGAAAGGTATAAAACAATAAATATATATATATATATATATAAACAGTAATTGGTAAAATAGTAATTACAGGTTGTAATAGTTTGTATTCCGAATGCCCAGTAGGATGAATGTCTAGTTTGGGCCACTGCGTGTTTGATTGGCTACTGCATAGGCTTTGTTGGGCATATAGCCCATATTGTTTTTCTGTGAAGGCCTTCAGCCTAGGCGTTTAGATTATAGGGAAAATTCTGTCAAATTTTCGACAGAAATAGACGAGTATTTATGAGTCAGTATACTTAATTAGGCTTGTAGGAGGTTTCCTGCAGGTAATACCTCCTACGTCGGTCACGTACCCTAGGGTGGCCCGTGACATATTCAAATAAATAGTAAAATATACCCATATCTTTATATGTCATTTTATACATAAATAGTTAATAGTAAATAATTAATTTTATCAAATATTTTTATATAAATAACTAATATTATTAGCTTGTCAGATGAATTTTTAACTAAGTACCAATACAATCAGTTAACACCTAATGTAATCCATTAATTGTCAAATAAGACTGTAAATTGTTTTGCATTTAATAAAACTAGTGTAACACCCATGCCATGCACAAATATAAAAAAATTTAAAAATTTTGAAAAAATAAAAAATATTAGATATGATATAAATGGATAATATATTATATTTAATAAAGTAATAAAAAATAAGGTAAATATAACCATTACAATCAAGTGTTATATTTTCAAAATGAGCGGTACTAATATTATTAACATAAGTACGGTTACATATTGAAATTGGATACACCTAGCCTATTAATACCAAAAATAATAGGAGAAACAGAGATACAATCATAGTATACAATGCCAAATCAATTGAAAGTTCATGGAAAAATATATGGAGAATTGCAAAGGACTCTTCAATGCAAAAGTGTGTACCTAGAAAATGAAGCAATGATTTGAGCAAGTCACCAAACTATTATTGTAAATGAAACCACTATGGAAAAAAAATTGTACAACTAAGCAATTTATAGATTTTACTGACAAACTGGATAGCAAAAGAAAATTGATAGTTTTAGTAAGTTCATCATGAACTTTAAATAATAAAATCAATAGATCAACCATACCAACATGAATGATATAGTAGTTGTGTTTACTGGTCAGTATCATGTGCTAATTGTTAAATTTCACAAAAATACTCCTAAGAAACTACCATAAATAAATAGCAAGAGAAAGTAGTTTAAAGTATCATATCACTGACATATACTATTCAAATGTAGCGGTAGCAAAAGGTTGATTAGTAATTAAAGCCTTCATAAGAACATTAGAACTAATACTATTGGAAGGCTTCTTAATGACATAATGAGACTCAAATGTGAAAAATCACAAACAAATGGTACAGATTTTTTTTTTCAATAGCATGGATTCAATATACACCAATTTATAGTAAATATACCAGCCATGAGTTCACTATGAATACTTTATACATTAACTAACTTAGATAAGATTATATACCTCATCGATATGCTTCTCATCATTTTTCTATGCTCTATCCTGAATAAATCATAGTAATGCAAGTGAAGTGACTTTTTTGTACTAAAACATGCATCCATATATAAGTGTTCCTTGCGTAACATCTTACAAATTTCTAAAGACTTCCTTGTACACAACATTTTTAGTTTGATCAGTTGGCATGCCTTCGTTGTCATAAATCAATATCTTCAATCCACCCCTCCTCTTAACTCTAGACAATGCAACACCTAGTTGATTATAGGTAAATACAAGTCTAGGCAAGTATAGACCAACATGATTAAGAGATTGGCCTTGGCTCTTATTAATTGTAATGGCAAAACAAACTGATACTAAGAATTGCCTCCTTTGAAATTTAAATGTTAATCTTTAGTCTGAAGGCATGAGCAACATTGGAGGTATGAATATAGTATCTCCTATGTTACTTTCAGATATGACCTTAGCCTTTATGACACGATTGCCAAACTATTGAACTACAAGTCTTGTTCCATTGCACAATCAAGAAGATTGATCAATATTATGAAGAAGCATGATAGGAACGCCAACCTTGAGTTTCAACTCGTGGTTTGTGAATCCTGATAAATGAATTCCATTCAAATACTTTGAGCAATGTATATGTGATTCTCTAAAAGTATTTAGTCCATCCCTAATATGTTATCACAACTAAGAAAGGTTCTTGATTCACCAGGAAGCATATCAATGATAAAATCATTTATTATTTCAATAGCATTGTGAGTAGGACTAAGGATAGCTCTCTCTTGTAGGTAAACAATATCATCAAATCTATCAAGCAAATTAAAATATGTGTTCTAGACAATACCTTCAAGTGGATTATTGACATCTCTTATCAAGAGATCATCGGGTATTTCAATAATAACATTTTTGTCATTAGGCTCACTTGTTATTCCATCACCAATATTTAAAATCCAATCAGAAAAATCTTTAATGTCATCATTACTTTGATTCAATGATCAAATGCGTAGCCTTATATTCTTTAACAATGTGAAGACTTTGCAATGTTCCCACAGATAAGATGAGTTGATTATTGCATGAACAATATCTTGCCTATTGCCTTTAGTGATTACTAGTAGTATCCATCTAAAATCACCTCCAAATACAACAAATTTTCGTCCAAAAGGTTGATTAAAACTAATTGGATTAGAAAATTTTAGAATATTTCTCAAAGTTCTATCCAAAGCTTCGAAACAATATTTATCAATTGGAGGTTCATCCCAAATAATCAATTAAGTCATACGTTTAAGTTTAGCCTAATTTGTACATTGCTTAACATTACAAGATGATGTCTCATTGATGACCAATGGAACACCAAATCGGAAATGAGTAGTTTAACCACCAAGAAGTAATAATGAAGCAATTCCATTTAAAGTAACGTTTAAAACAATTTGACCATTGCAATAGAGACCAACAGATAAAGTCCTCCAAAGGAATGTCTTACCTGTTCCTCCATAGCCATAGACGAAGAATAATCCTCCTTCATTTTTAAGAACAACATCCATGATATGTTCTTATACATTCTTCTACTCAAGTGTCGTACTGGTTAGCAAATTAGAATACTTAGAAGCCAATTCTGTTTTGTTGTAAGCAAGCTCCTCCAGTATCAACTTGTTGCAGACATCTTCCTCGTACACATTCTTTGGAAATGGCATGGATGGATAATTTTGAAGAGTTCTTCCATTCCACTGCAAATATCTTTCAATCTTGACAAATGCATATTCTTGAATTTGATCATTAGAAACGTGCAATGCTAAAAAAAATTCAAATCAAATAGATAAGTAATTAATCAAACCAAAAGGAACATAGAGTTCATATATATTTAAGATAATGAAGAAACATACAATAATTTTGATGTACAATTCTTTGTTTTTGTAAAATGTCTTCAGATAACCATTACTAACAATCTTTCCAAACAAAATCTAGTTTTGACATGCAATTTGACATTAGGAGAGATGCAAAAAAGTCTTCTCAAATAGTATCCACTTCCCCCAAAACTTACTTCTGTAATACCATTTACATATTATTTATCATTGTCAATCAACCCAAGGAAATAATAAGCATCTTTAAATGTTTTGAACTTGTTATCATTGATGGTTCAAATATGCTTGTATTCTTCTAGACCTTCACAATTCCAACCAAAATTCTCATGTAGTATAACTCTTCACTCCTTGGAGGAACAAAATACAATATTTCTATTGAAAATCTTTTCTTTCTTGAACACTTATCTTTTGATAGCTTTTTGTAAGTGAGTCTTTGAGGATATTCTATATAAGTTATCTCTTTGCCTTTCTCATAAATTCTATTAGTGTGCATTCAAGAAAGAAACTGAAATTTGTGAACAATTTCTTTGCTCATGACTTTGTGCGATGAATTGTCATCAAATGAAACTGGTTGTTCATTTTCAAGATCAATAGACAATCTTTCAACTGGTGAATATCTATATTGAATGTCCCACCCAAATAACCTCCAAATAGCTTCATAAGAAGATATATATCTACAATCATAATACATTTTTACTTAATCAAATTGACAATTTTGATCTAGGATTGTTTCTCTTACCTTGCTGAAATGTGATAGTAACCCGACCATTGTCTTTATTGATGTATTTAAATAAATACTTGATAGATGTAGCTTCATTACACCACTCAACATTTATGTGTGCCAAATATTTTTGAAACAGTTGAGATTATATGGTACCACATATCTATTGTCCAAAGACACTTCATTCTTTTCAATAAAAAAGACCGGTATCTCTCCTTTTATATCTAGGATAGCTATTCTCATCAATCATTTCTCTCACAAAAATTCTTAGGAAAATGCTTAGAGCACTTACCATTGACCATAAATAGGGATTTTGGCCTAGCAATGCCACATGGACCATGAATCATATGTAGTCTTTCACAATATCAAATAACTTTGGATCTTTACTCATATGGAATTTCAGCATATATAATCTTGTTAATTGAAATAGAAGAATGAAACTTGTACTCTCTATGTAAGAACAAGATATGAGCATGAAGAATACCTCGCTTTCAAAACTTAATGGTATAGATAATTACATAAAGATGAAAAAATTGTTAAGATCTAAAAATAATACTTAGCTAAAAATAATTATGCAAATAATTAGTAAAAAACAACGGGAAAGTGGTGCTCACTTGCTTTCACCTTTTTGAATATAATTTTATGTCAAATCCTTCACCAGTTGATCCGACTTCATCTTGAAAACTCTGTAAGTATCAACTGGACATTCTTCTAGTTTAAGTCCGAGAAAACTTGTTGCACGAACTATTTTCAGCCACTTTGGATTACAAGTAAATGTGATGAACAACTTTGGAAAACTAGCCCATCTATAAATGGACATTGTATCTTGATAATTCTCAGACATATACCTTACACCACTAGTGAAAGAAGATGAAAGAACTATTCATTTTCCTCTACAAGCTGGTGAATAGTTTCCCTGTGAAACTACTTCAGATAAATTTTTGTACAGATAAATTCATAGATTCTTTTGATGAGTATGTATATAAGACAATCTCTCTGATTCAACCATAGCATAAGTGTTTGGCAAAAACTGTTGAAGTAATTTTATTGAACAAAGAATTATATCTGCTTCATCTAACCTATACTAAATCCTGTATTGAAACCATTCTCTCATTTTAATGTTCATTCTTCTTTTAAAGAAATTAAAGTTGCCAAATGATATCTCAATTCCTTTCTTGTAACCATCTTCACCTATGGGAAAAGCATAGGATATTATAATGCAAAATATGATGGATGAAGGTTATTTATCCATTGCAAATATCTAGTCTTGTATTCCACAATGATATCACGACCCTCGTCTGAGTTCTTCACATCTTTAACTATTAACGCTGCTACTTCCAAAACAATTTGGAGATTGTAGATTCTATCATTTCTTGATCTTTGACCAACCAATCTAAGCCTTATATCATCTAAAGTATCATCAATGAAAGTATCCCTAGCCATTTTAAATGATTTAACCAAGTGATTATGTCGATCTAGCATTGATTGTATTCCTTGATAATTTTTGGATCAATTAAACTTGAATTGTTATCAAAACTATTTAAGCAAAAAAGGAAAAAAACTTAAGAGAAATATTAGAAATTAAAATTCATAACACTTGGATGAAACAAAAAATACTAAAGCAAAGTATTAGTTAGTGCCACAACCTTATTGCATATCACAACCTTATTGCACATACTCTATTTGAAACCTCATTATCAATATTATATGTATAAAGTTGAGCAAATTTTGGATCTGCTTGTGGATGGAAATAAGCTACCAATCGTATATTAGTTTTGGCCATGTAACCTAAAAATATATGGTCCTAACCCTTTGTTGATAGAATTATCAATCTTTCCTCCCATGGAAGTAAATGAGAACATTATGTTGTATTGCTTGATATTGTCAATAAAATATTTGCTTTTGGAAACGTTACCATGCATCAATTTATATAAAAGTTTAGGTTCCTATGCCAACTTTGAAAGTTTGATTTTTCCTTTCACACAACAAAGTGAAAACTTAGGCACCTTAGGGATTCGTTGTTTGTCCATCCTTTCATAATACCACATCATAGTCCAACAATCAAGGCACAGAAAAGATTTGTCACAAAGTCATGGTAATCTGGAAGAAGTAACTCAATAAGAGATCAAGGGGAAAAAAAATCTTCCACTTACATCACATGAAACTGTAAGAACAATCACATTCAAACTACAATAAAACGTTTGAAAAGTGTTCAAAGTTTTAAAAAAACAAATCTGTGATAAATAGACAAAAGGAACATGATGACAATTAAGAAAACAAAGTGATTGATAGAAACAGGGAGGTGTCTAATAATTTGTCTAAATATACTAAAAACAGTAAGGTAATACCATTATGATGATAATCCTCATTGTCCATTCCGTTGTCATCATAAGTGTGATCTGTATTTGAAATATAAATGTTAAGAACTGAGTTTTGACAAATGTGTTTTTTTGCTAAGAGATAAAAACAAATTAGAAACCATGAGGAAATTGTAAGAAATACCCATTAGTGTATTCAGTCCACTGTTTGTAATGGAAATATTATCATTTTGCCATTCGAAGAAATTACAGTAGTAGGGTACTCTCTTAAGACTGAACTCAATAAATTAGCATTGTTAACTGGTCTCAGTGTCAACTAATGGGAACTGCATTGTTGATTTCCATGACGAAAAGGTGATTTATCTATACATAAAATTACATATTAGAAGAATATACTATGGATTGACCATTTCAAAACAATTATGAACGCATTATATAAGGACGCACCTAACTAGGGGTATGAAGTAGTTGATTTCTTCTTGAATCACTTTGATCATTACATGGGATGGATACAAAGTTCAATGAATAACAGGTAGAAATATTTGAGTACGCACCATGTAAAGAGTTTGAGTCTAAATTATGTTACATGAAAAAAATATGAATTCCATGTAAAGAGTTAATTTTCCTAAGTAATTCAATCCTCCTGAGTCTAGCTTCTTTATGGACATCAACTCTTGATTGACCAATTTGAATACTATAAGCCTTTTTTCTCCCAGACATGACTTTACAGAACATGCATAACATAAAAAGAGGAAGATGAGATCAGTTTAATGAGATTAAAAAAAACAAAAAAAAAAAAAGAAGCATAATCATATCATACCAAACCAGTATAATAATAGATAAAGAAGGACACATAAACAAAATCATAAATAAAAAAGCTATAAAATTATATGTATAATTGAACAAGAATTAATAAGCAAAAATACCATTAGTAATGTCATGAAATGGACTCCTTATAGAAGGACTAATTTGAGCTTCATTTGATCGGTTTGGAAACATATAATAAGAAGAATCTTGAGAAACATACATGGGTAGATTTTGCCCTTTAGATTATACAGAAGAAAGGCAGTTAATTATAAGTAACAGTTGCCAAGATCAATAACATTTTAATAAAATAGTGAAGTAACATGTTATGTGTATTTTTTGGTACTATGTGATATGGGTAAGCAAAAGCCCAACCGACAAGGCTCAATCAACATCTTGAAGCCACTGCTGGTACTAGCCAAAGCTAGCTGATCACACAAACCAAGGAAAAGCCAACCTATAGAGGCCAGCTGGCAGAGGGTTTGTAGAAGCCGACTTGTAGGAGTGGCTTACATATTTATAGGACTTTGTGTAATAGCCCTGGCAAGGGGGATAAAAATAGAGAGAAATTCATTGTAAAAAGAGAGAAGAGAGCTCTAAGGGCTAGGAGGAAGCTCGCTAAAGAGAAATCTCTATAAAAATATTGTATACAACAAATATTTTTCCAGTAATAACATCATCCGTAGACGTAGGGGTCAATGAACAAACTTTAGCCAAACCACATTAAACAATCTCTGCTGTCTTCTCCCTATTCTTCCTCTTCTTCCTCTTTATCTGACTTCTACATCTGTCTGATACTCAAACAACCAGGTTGTAATTTCGAGGTTCAGGAACTTCTCTGGTTGACTAAGATTTGGGGCTACCAAACTAAATTTCACCGTCAACCTTTTGGCACACTCGATGGCACCTCATCTGCATCCTAGTTAATTTTCACTGTGATGGTTGATTCGAATGAAGCCAATGAGCCATCTTTCTTTTTGGTTCAGTTTGTAGTTAATCAGCAACTCCTTTTGCCATGTTAACGGTGCCCTGCTGCCGGGGACCACCTTAAGTAACAGAGTCCTGGTGGAGCTCAAATTGCAGTTGAAATCGGCAAGCTCTCCTAAAGCCCTGCCTTTAGACAGGCAATTTGAACTTCAACAGCAAAGGACCAAACCAATAGCTTTGTTCTGCTTGAAGCTCACCATACACAAGCTGCTATTTCTCTAGTTTGACCAAAGCCAGTCTCATCTTCATCAGAGAGCAGTGCATGAACTAGTAGACCACCAAACTCTTTAGCCAACCTCTCCTTTTAAATGAATCACTCAACATCGGACTGCTTTGATTTGCTACTCAGATCGGCTACCTTCATTCAACCAATCGCCATCATCTATATCTTCTAGCCATAGCAACACCTTGCAGAAACCAGCAATAGCAGCGTGATAACGAGCTCACAGCATGCAATAGCTTAGTCCAATGACAAGCTCACCGACCATGCAATGAGACCGGATTGGATGACAAGCTCGCATTACCTTGCAGTGAGACTCGATTCTATGGCGAGCTCACACATCATCCACCAAGTGCTGAAAGTGATACAAGTTACCGACAACAGTAACATGGCGTTGAGCTTGTGCATGTAGATTGTCAACTGCGAAGCTCGCATTCTCGGGCCATGCATCAATGGTTCGGCGTCCAGCTCACATGTAAGCTATGAACAACAGTAGCAACATCATTTTGGACTTGAGCGTGGTGACAAGCTCGTGCCACTATGCAACGAGATGGTCTGACTATGAGCTTATGTAGTGGACGCAGAACACAGAGCTAACAACGACCTTTCTGGTCTCTGCGAAAAGCTTAACCTTATCGGCCGCATTGGCAACTCCCGCACCAGCAAAGGTAAAGTGAAGACCTTGATGGCATGCATTGTGTGAAGGAACTGACCATCACCTAACCCAGCAACACTAGGTCCACATGTCAGCAAGCTCGCACGGCATACGATGAAGCTCGATTGGATGACTCCAAAGCCTCTAGTAGCTGTAGAAACTACTATGAGAATGCCTTATCAAAGTCTTGAGCTTGTGAGAGCTTCTTCTCGACATCAGTATGCTTCTAGACTTCTGAGTAAAGTAACCATGCAGTTGGGTTCGCACTGTGATTGACAAGCTCCTACACCAACCATGCAACATCCGAGTTCAATGTTTTGCTCACACCATGACCTTGCAATGCAGCTGGGATCGATGGCAAGCTCAATAACCATCCAATAAGGCCGAGCATGAGGGGCGTAGCAAGGCCAAGCTCGATGATGAGCTTACACTATCACCATACAACAGGATGGTTCATTAGTGAGCTCACATTCACCAAGCATCAGGAAGACGAGTTCACACACTGGCTGAATCTGCTTTAGCCATCCTTACAAGCCAAAGAGCATATGAGGTGGCATCATTTTGAGCTTGGTTCTAGACGTTTGCATGGTATTGAGCTCACATGCAATGATCATGCAATAAGACCAGGCTAAAGTACGTCACAAACCACGTCAAGCCAAAGTGCACCAGGCTGAGACACATTCGATATGGCGTCATGAGCTGGAGTGCACCCGAAACACCTATAAGCTGAAGTGAAGCGTTGCAGTTGAGAACAACTCATCAAGGTCTCAAGCTTGTGGAAGCACTTCCTCTTGGCATCACTCTCATCCTACATGAAAGAGAGTGCACTAGTGAGTACACGCACATCAGCTATACAGGATGGCTATCGGTAACACCAATAGCATCTCCTATTTTGCTGCTTATGTTCTATCACATGGATTTCGCTGGTTGAGCCTTCAACAACCTGTAACAAGCCCAGGTTAGGTGATGAACTTACTCAGCCACCATGCAATAAGTCTCGATTTGAGCTCGCACCGCCATACAGAGGTTGGGTTCGACAACGGGCTCACATTGCCATACAAAGGCTGGTTTCAATAACAACAATGGGCTTACGCAATGGCCATGTAGTAACTTGGTCTGGTGTTAAAGCTTGCACTGACCATGTAGCAAGATAAGATCCAGCGACAAGCTCACACACTGGCTAAACCTCTAGCCATCCTCGCGAACTGAAATGCATCTGGGGCTGCACCGAGCCAAGGTGCATCCAAGACAGCTGCTCCAAAACACTGAAGTAATGGTCGGTTCTGTAAAATAGGCTCTTTCCTGGGTTCTATGGCTATTCATTCTCTTCCTTTTGTGTTTTCAAATAAACATTCTTTGTCTCTTGACATAAATACTACACTGCAACTATCTACTAGCTTGCCCAAGCAAAACTCTCCTGGATTAAAACCTGGTGCTTCTGTCTTATGTGAAAGAATTCATATACATGGATTGCCAAGGTTTAGAAACTTGAAGTAACTTTCCCACTCCATGAAGGTCAAAGTGTTGCCAACAATTTCAAGTGTTAACCTACCAAACATAGAGATATGTTTCCATAGTTTTTATGTCTTGGGGAAAATGTGGAATGCATTGTAAGCAGTTTGTGGTTTAGTTTTTGATAGAGTGCTATGGTTTTTGGCTGCATAATTGGATTGATGAATTCATCTTGCACATTAATGGGAATGCATCACTTGGGTCAAGGATGCGTGATGTGCCTGCAAGGCCTGTGGGAGAGAGTTTCTAAGGGTTCTTAGGCTCGATCAATGTCTCCTTTTAACCACAAGATGTTGGATATAAGGACAATTGGTGCAACACTAGAAAACTTTGAGGTGTCCTTTGAAGAAGAATTTCTTCTGTATCGTGTAATATTCTTAATATGGGGGGATGAAACTTCTCCTAACCAGTCGAAAGAGTTCCTTTGCAATATTTTCATACCTATATGTTATTGGATTTGGGGGATTTTTCCTTCGCGATATGCCTCATTTGTTTCATTCAGTACTTGCAAAGTTAGGAATTAATGAAGACCTGTAAAATCCTTTGGCAATATTTTTTCTAGCTTTTGTTGCTTTAGCTGGAGCCTGATTGGATTTCTAAGTGGTCCACAAGCTTGTCCTGATAGAAAATGGATCAGTGGATATAAGCATCTCTAACTTGGTTGCACAGGCCTTCTGGATGATAGGTGTCATTTTGATTACTCAGAGTTCTACGGATCCTTTATTAGGGACATTGCCATTATTTTCTCTCTTTTGTTCAAGAAAGTTCTCAGATTGAGATGTTTTCATCACTTGCATAGGAGTTTGTTTAAATCACCCAAGAAAAACGAGAGAAGATATCAGTTTCCTAATTCATCACCTTTTGATGATTTACATGGTGAACATACATACAAGGTACAAAACAAAGAAAACTCCAAATTATATCGGCCAAAGCTAAAAAAATTTGCCCTTATGCCCTTGCAAATCTTCTGATCGAATTTTCACAAGGACACTAACTAAAAAGCTTTCAATGGAGGACTCATATCCTCCCATCATCCACACTATTCCTCAGAGATGAAAATCCTGAAAGGTTGTGTGGGATGCATTCACAAAAGAATCCATAAAAAAAGCCCTAGAAGAACTTATCGCTTCCCCTGACCTTGGTAGATGGTTGGTCACCAACAAAGATTGGATAAGCATCACACCCACCAAGACAGTTGTGAGTTGGAGACGACGTCGTTCTGAGCCAAAAGATTTCTGGCCCCATAACTAATTCTGCACGACTATGCAGTAATGCAAGGTTTGGTGACGAGCTTGTGGGTTGTCATGAACTTGGATTGCTTAACTCCAACGATTAGAGGAAGTCCTACCACAACATCACTTCCATTCCTCTCTTCCATTTCCAAG
>JANHAO010020772.1:0-12734 GCA_026873985.1 Saraca asoca | reverse complement strand
CAACTTCCTATGTTTATCCCATATCTTCTTTCCTTAGCTACCAGAAACTCTCCCCTGCTCATCGTAACTTTACCTTAGCCATTACCGCTCAATCTGAACCTCACAATTTTGCCTAAGCAATTGAATCTCCAGAGTGGTGTCATGCTATGAATGTTGAACTGGAAGCTTTGGAAAGCAATGAGACCTAGTTTGTTATTTCTCTCCCTCTTGGGAAACATCTAGTTAGCTGTAAATGGGTATATAAAATCAAATTTTGAGCTAATGGAATAGTGGAGCACCATAAAGCTCGACTTGTTGCTAAGGGATATACACAACAAGAAGGTATTGACTTCTTAGATACTTTTTCTCCAGTTGCAAAGCTCATAACTGTTAAAGTTTTACTTTCCCTGGCTGCTGTCAATGGTTGGTTTCTTACTCAACTTAATGTTACTAATGCTTTTCTTCACGATAACCTCATTGAAGAAGTTTATATGACAATTCCTCCTAGTTATGATCAGAAGGGGGAGCATCTTCCTCCTAATGTTGTCTACAAGTTACATAAGTCCATTTATGGCCTTAAACAAGCATCTCATTAGTGGTTTCACAAATTCTCAAGTTTCCTTATCATAGAAGGTTTTAAACATTCAACTATGACCATTCTCCCTTTACCAAACAATATGGAACCTCCTTCTTGGCTCTCTTGGTATATGTTGATGATATTATCACTACAAGCAATGATTAGGTTTTGTGGATAATTTAAAATCAATTCTTAATTTTGAGTTCAAGATGAAAGATTTGGGGCCTTTAAAGTATTTCTTGGGTCTAGAAATTGCAAGATCAGCAGCAGGGATTTCCATTTGTCAATGAAAATATGCTTTGGAATTATTGTCTGAGACTGGCTATTTAAGTTGCAAACCAATTCCTGTTCCAGTGGAACCTAATTTGAAATTTTCTCAAGAAGATGGTGATTTAATTCCAGATCCTACAACCTACAGACAATTAATTGGGAAACTTCTGTACTTCACAATTACTCGACCTGACATCACTTATTCAGTAAACAGACTCAGTTAGTTCCTGGAAATTCCACGAGCTCTACATTTGGCTGCAGCACTTCGTGTCTTGTAGTATATCAAAGGTACTCTAGGTCAAGGAATCTTTTTTCCCTCAGATTCAAAAATACAACTAAAGGCATTTGTAAATTCAAATTAGGCAACATGTCTAGACACACGCCGATCTATTTCTGGCTTCTGTGTATTTCTTGGTTATTTCTTAGTTTCTTAGAAATGAAAAAAGCAACAGACTATGTCTTGATCATCAGCTAAAGCTAAATATAGAGCTATGGCCAACACCACTTGTGAGCTCGTTTGGTTATTGTCTTTACTCAGAGATTTAGAAGTCTCTCATCTTGGCCCGGCTCTATTATTTTGTGACAACCAGGCTACCCTCCATATTACTACCAATCCTATCTATAATAAACGAACCAAGAATATAGAAATAGACCGCCACATTGTACGGGAGAAAATACAAGCAAGCATGCTCAAAACCCTACTTATTGGAACACAAAACCAGCTAGCTGATATCTTCACCAAAGTTCTCTATTTGACTTAATTTCATGCTATTCTAAGCAAGATGGGAATCCATAACTATATGCTCCATCTTGAGGGGAGTCTTAGCATTTTCAGTGTGTTAGTATAGTGTAACAAATTTGTTTTTCTTTTCACACTTTCTGTTATGCTGTTTAGCCTTCTGCTATGCAGCTAGGCATAGGTAGTTTCTTTCTATTTTGCTGAGCTGTACTTCACATTTTTGGCATGAAAGCAGAGACCTTTGTTATATAAACTTATATAATTCATTCAAATGAATAGAGAGAGCAATATATTTAAAATGTGTATTTTCCATTCTTAATGGTAACACTTTGTAAACTACTTTAATATGATTAGAGAGAGCAATATATTCAAATGAATAGAGAGAGCAATATATTCAAATGAATAGAGAGAGCAATAGAGAGAGCAATATATTCAAATGAATAGAGAGAGCAATATATTTAAAGCCAGATGAGATATTTTCCAAGTCTAGGATGATGCATTATTAATTCCAAACAAGCATAAAAATATCAAATTAATAAGTTAAATTAATAAGTTTGAGATTTTTATGTGCATGAAAACGTTTCCAAATTATTTTAATATTATGATAAAAAAATCAAGATTTTATGCAAGCAAACCTCTGCAAACTAGTTTAATATGATTACTGACCTGTAAAACAAAAAGTAAGGCAGGAAAACATATTATCATTTCTAAACAAGAAAAAAAAAAAAAAAACAGGAAGGGGGGAATAGATAAGATTAAGGGCAAGCAAATGGTTTGTCACACCCCCAATTTTTTTAATTCAAGAATCGTCACTTTGCTTTCACAAACTAAAACATTCAAATAGATTTTTAACTCAAAAGTCTAATATTTCGAAAATAAATCAGTTTAAAATATTAAAATGAGTAAAAGTGCATCCATAAATTTAAAATTCAAAATTAGAAGCAACTATCAACTTTTAAAAGTAATTTCACTCTAAGAATACAATCAATTTTTGACGTCCTTTCAACTATTAAAGATGAACATTGGAAAATTCATCACAAAATAAAAACAAAATCTAATTTAGATTTTTTGACATCTATATCTACTAGAAATGTTTAAGTGACATTCATTTTATATCCTTAGAGGTCGAAAAAATAGATAAGAACTTTTTTAAAAAATAAAATAAAATAAAATAACATGTCAATATTTCCGACATTCCAAAATGTTGGACTTAGTCCATGTCACTAGTTGGTGTGGCAATTTTCAATGTCCCTAGATGTCATAGAGTCATCGAAACAACTTAACTAATAAAAAATTTTGAATTTCAAATTAAGGGTGCCACATTAACATTTCCAACATCTACTAACGTCACAAATGAGACTTTCTAATATCTACAGATGTTGAAAATTTGTCAGATACATTAAATTTCAGATTTAAAATTGTGATGTCCCATTCCTCTCCCATTTCATCTTATCTTTCTATTCTCTACCCTAGTCTTTCTTACCCTCACATCAATGTCGTCACACTTACTAAAGAAGGATTGTCGGAGTATTGTTGTTCATACCCTCTTGCTTTCATGTGTCACGATGTCAGTTTCTCTTGCCATTGTTCCCATCGTGCTACCATATCTACCATAGCCTTATGTCATCACTGCCTCTTCTTTCCTCTCATCATAGACTCCAAAGATGGCTTTGTAATTTCTTGGAAATGTAGTTCTTGATCTATCTAGCATGACAAACTAGTCAATTAAGTTCAGAGGTGGTCTATGCCAAGATGAAATAGGTTGTAGTACATACAGTAGAAATAGCACCCAAGAATCTTCGAGGAGTGATGGTTGTCTAAACCATCAGAATTAAATTATTGGACTCCTTAAATTTATAGCATTTGTGAGTCCAGGCCAAATCCTATAAATTGATTGATTAATTTAAGATACTGTTGACGGTGAAATTTGGTTTTACTAAATTTCTATCAACGGGTGTGTAATTCTTGAACCCCAAGCTATTTTTTGGTTTAAAGGATGTGCGGATTGGAGGATGATGGAGATGGTGAAGAGGAAGAAAGATGGAGGCGTGCACAATCCTTAACATGGTTCGACTAAATCCAGGTGGTACTAAACCCTACGTCCATGGCGGAGCTTTTATTAATATATGAAAGAAGATTTTTATAGAGTTTTTAGCTTACAAGTTTTCCGGCCTCCCCCCTCTTCTAACAATGTATTCCTATTTATAGAGGAAGGGAGAGTTTTGTACAATAATTACTAGCTACAGTTGTGTTACATCAATAAATAAATGTGAAAGATAATAAAACTCCTGTAATCTGACTGTTGCAGGCTACTTTCAGATGGGTGGGCCCCTCTTGTCAACTGTTGACTAGCATATGTGTGTTTTACATTTGGTCCCGCTTCGTTTAAGCGAGATGTCTATCCTCCCGAGCGGAGATTCTCAGCTCAAGGTCACTGTGATGGATCGCTTAGCGAGCTCGATGTTGTTACTGTAGCATAGTGAGCCCGAGCAGGATAGTCGGCTACTTAGTAAGTTGGTCTCACGATGACCTCGTTGTGTCGCCTTCTAACGATGAGCGAGGTGGTTCTCGTTGGATGTCTTCAGCGAGCTGAGTAACTTGGCTTCTGCTGGGCTCATGCTGTCTCATTCTTCAAAGCTGATTTTTACCCATAATATAAGCCCCTCAACTCTCAGCTCACTTTACGGACTAGGAATTGTAATTTTTGTGAGGCTTTGTTTGTAGTCAAAATCCTTGCTTGCCTGACTTGTCATTTTAGATTTCTTTTCTATCTTTTCATTCTGCTTTAGGCCATGTTTTCTTCTGTTTGCAATTTTTGGCCATTGGCATAGCACTGCTGTTTGCTCTGGGCCGTCAGATTAAAGTCAGTCAGATGTCTTCTGGATTTTTTGGTGGATCGAGCTGATTTTTTTATACCCTGATGGTCTTCTTTCTTTTTCTTAGAAGAGTTCAATGAAGGAGTCTCTAGAGCCCCCTACGCTTTTGATATCTTAGCTTTCGGTGAAGCTTGTTAAGATATGGATAGCCTGTTGCAGAATGCTTGGAGGCATGGATAGCCTATTGCACGTGGCTTTACCGTAGGATCTGTCTTGCGGGCTTCTGGGGAGTCTTATGCAGATCTTGGATTATCTCCCCTGGATCCTTCCATAGAATCCAGCACCGCCGGTCAGGCTCTTAGTGCCTTTTTGAGTTGCACGAGGTCTGATCTAGGAGGAACCATTGGCTAGGGATGGGAAGACTGCAGGAGTGGAGTTGTTAGTATTTCTTGGTGGGAGTTTGCCTCCTTGTAGCCGTCTCTTCACTTTCTTACTGGAATGGTAGTGTTAGGCTTTCAGGTTTTTGCCTCTATTTTTGTATTTCTTCTTCCTTTGATGTAATCTTACCTCGTTGAGGCTTTTTAGTGTATGAGCTCTTCTATGTAGCTTCTAAAAGTTGTATTGGATGCTTTGTGCACTATTGTTTATATATTTCTGATGATTAATGAAATCTCCTTCTGACCAATTGGTTATGCTTTCAATTCTTTACTATCTTTGTCATTTGCTTCTCCGTGGTTTATGAAGGGCAATGGTTAGGTCACATGCAAGTTGTGCCTGATGGGAGGTCACATGTGAGTAGTGATCTTCTGTCTGCATGCTAGCTGTGGATACTTGGTTGCACGAGAGCTGTAACAAGTTCATTTCAGCATCCTTATGATGTGACGAGTTTGTAGCCAATTATTAGGTCAGAGTGTGTTGTTGAGGTAGGCGTTGTGCCATTTTTGGTTATGCTTTTGTTGTGAGGTAGGCTCTGGGGCCGTCTCACCCTCAGACGTGAGGTAGGCTCTAGGTTGCTCACCCTTAGACAGGTTTTGTTTTATTTTATTTTTGTTTTGTCACAAGGTAGGCTCTGGGCCGTCTCACCCTCGGATGAGAGGTAGGCTCAAGGCTGTCTCACCCTCGGACGCGAGGTAGGCTCTAGGTCATCTCACCCTCGGACGAGAGGTAGGCTCTAGGCCATCTCACCTTCAAATAGGTTTTGTTTTGTTTTGTTTTCATTTTGTCATGAGGTAGGCTCTGGGCCATCTCACCCTCAGACACGAGGTAGGCTCTAGGTCATCTCACACTCAAATAGGTTTTGTTTTGTTTTGTTTTTGTTTTGTCATGAGGTAGGCTCTGGGCCGTCTCACCCTCGGATGAGAGGTAGGCTCAAGGCCGTCTTATCCTCAGACGCGAGGTAGGCTCTAGGTCATCTCATCCTTGAATAGGTTTTGTTTTCATTTTTTCATGAGATAGGCTCTGGGCCGTCTCACCCTCGGACGAGAGGTAGGCTCAAGGCTATCTCACCCTCGGATGAGAGATAGGCTTTAGGCCATCTCACCCTCAAATAGGTTTTGTTTTGTTTTGTTTTCGTTTTGTCATGAGGTAGGCTCTGGTCCGTCTCACCCTCAGACGTGAGGTAGGCTCAAGGCCATCTCACCCTCGGACAAGTTTCATTTTCGTAACTCATTGCTAGCAGGGCAGCGTTTCTGTGTCTTGGCTAATTGACTATGAATTTGATAGGTTCAGTCGTGGGCAATTCTTTTCAAGTAGCGTTCCGCTGAACAGTTTATAAATAGATTTCAAAATCATAGTAAAGTTTATGAGAATATTACAGGATCAAAATATGGTTCTGATGGAAGGTTCTGGCTCTTGAGTTATGACTCACTAGGCTTGTTGAGCTCACTGCTCTGTTGGTCTTACCACATAGTCTTGTAACTGGCCTCTTCTGATGAGGTCTTCAATGGCATCTTTTAGTGCCCAATATTCTGAGGTGGTGTGCCTAGCCTTATTTTAATAAGCACAAAATCTGCTTGTATGTCTGGATTTGGGGGGAGCTCTCATTGGTTTGGGCCTCCCAAAGTCTTCATTATGCCTTTTTACGGTAAATATTCTATCCTGTGTGTCTGACAAGATGGCATAGCTTTCGAAGTGACCTCCAGGTCATGGGGACTTTGCCTTCTTTGCAAGCTGAGGATCGGGGTCATGATTGTGACTCTCATCATTCCTCTTTTTGCTTACAGTAGAACCACTAGTGTCCACTTTCTGCTTAGGTTCCTCCATTTCGAAGGTTTCTTACCATCTTATTTGTTTGGTAGCTCACCCATAGAATTCAACGAGGTCTTGAGCTGGGGACTTATAGAGGCTTTTGCATAGCTTTTCGTCTTTGCGAAGTCCCACCGAGATGGCTATTAAGATACTTTCCTCCAAAGGGTTTTCCACAGAGTTAGCTTCGTGCCTGAATCTGGCTATATAGTCTTTCAGCGATTCACTCTTACGCTGAAAGATCATTACAAGATGGCAAGGAGGCACGAGCTTCCTCTTCAGTGCCCAATATTGGTCAATGAATTTCCTTTGGCATTCTTCCCAGCTGCTGACACTGCGAGCTGGGAGGTTTCTAAACCATGGTCAAGATGTTCCTCCTAATATGGCCAGAAAGACACAACATTTCACCAGAAGGTCAGTTGTTTGAAGATCCATCTGGATATTAAACGCATCCAGGTGGTCGTTTGGGCCACTATTCCTATCAAATAGCGGGATCGCGGGCAGTTTAAGTTTCTATGGGAGAGGCTACATTTCGATCTCCACAGAAAATGTTGAGCTTTGCTCATAGCGAGGTTGATTGCTTTGAGGCCGTGGGCATTCTTCTAGCCGTTTAAGCCTTTGGAGGACTTCCTCCATTATCAGGTTCTGTATTTTAGGCTGAGGGGCGGAGCTTTCCACTCGTTGCGAGCCTCCAGTTGCTGACTATCGCGATCTTCATGAGTTTCCTTCTAAACTTCTTTACAGAACTGCTGGAGCTATGCCATGATTTCTTCTTGTCTTTGTGCACTATGGGCTTGTACCTGTGCCAATGCTTTAACAGTTTCAGCCAATTTTCTTACCTTATTTTCAAGTGTCGGTTAGGACTAGCCGAGCATTTACGCCTCTTTAGTTCCAGAGACAGTAGAATACTGGTGAGCCCCCACAATGGGAGCGTCCACTGGTTGAAAGACTGGAGCACTTAAACTCCGGGTGGTTCTTCCTCTTACCATTATTATTGTGGGAATGGATGTTCCAGGGAAACAGATGCAGAAAATAGATGGAGCCCTCCTTCTAGTGCCAAAATGTTGATAATGAAATTTGGTTCTGCCAAATTCCTGTCAATAGGTGTGTAGTTCTTGAACCCCAAGCTGTTTTTTGGTTTAAGGGATGCACAGACTAGAGGATGATAGAGATGGTGAAGAGAAAGAAAGATAGAGGCGTGCATAATCTTTAACGTGGTTCGGCTAAATCCAGGTGGTACCGGACCCTACGTCCACGGTGGAGCTTTTATTAATATATAAAAGAAGATTTTTACAGAGCTTTTAGCTTACAAGTTTTCCGGCCTCCCTCCCCTCTCTTCTAACAATGTATTCCTATTTATAGAAGAAGGGAGAGTTTTGTACAATAATTACTAGCTATAGTTGTATTACATCAAGAAATAAATGTGAAAGATAATAAAACTCTTGCAATCTGGCTGTTGCAGGCTACTTTCTGCGGGGTGGGTCTCTCTTGTCTGCTATTGACTAGCATATATGTGTTTTACATTTGGTCTCACTTCATTTAAGCGAGATGTCTGTCCTCCCGAGCAGAGATTCTCAGCTCAGGGTCGCTATGGCGGATCGCTTAGCAAGTTCGATGTTGTTGCTATAGCATAGCAAGCTCGAGTAGGACAGTCGACTACTTAGTGAGTTGGTCTCATGATGACCTCGATGTGTCTCCTTCTAGTGATGAGCGAAGTAGTTCTCACTGGATATCTTCAGCAAGCTAAGTAACTTGGCTTCTGTTGGGCTCGTGCTGTCTCATTCTTCAAAGCTAATTTTTACCCATAACAAATACTAATCTATTAAAAGCAATAGAATTAAAAAAAATGGGATTTTGGATTCAAATTTGAAATATAAATAAAAATAGAATTTAGATTATAAAGAAAACTTTGATTGCGCAAATTTCAATTCAGGATAGAATTATACATTTAATTCATAGAATGATTATCGACTCCTAAATATTATTCCTTTTTTGATTACTTAGCTAAGAATGACCTAAACACTAGAATAATCCTTATCTTTCTTCTTTAAATTCATTAATTCAAGCCCAACACCCAAACTAAATTCTTATTTATTAACTAATTCGGTATTAAGCAATCCTAATCAAATTAATAACAGTATTGAGAATAGGAAGAGGCTAAAACTAGATAACAATTATACACTAGCACAAATCATTTAATTGATCTTATGTTTCCCTTAGGTATTGAATGAAAATTGGAATCATAATCATTAACATCTAATTGCTACATATATTGAACATTTATAACAAATATGGATTATGGAATTTAGCTAGCAATAATCATAATAGACAACCAATTAATGAGCCATTATTAGAAAGCTATCTTATGCAATCACAAATCAAATAAAACAAATAAACAATAGATAATCAAATCAACAAAGGTAAAATTAACTCCTCATGATTCTGGAGTGATCCTTAAGTTAAAATTTTAATTGATCTAGTTTTCTTTTTGGTTTTGGTAGTTGATTTTAGTTAGATAAGGGTAAAATTAGAATTTGATCTCTTCTAGAAAGTTGTAACCCTACTCCTTAACATTCCTACAAATTAGGTCTTACTTAAAATAGAGAGTCCCAACTCAAGTTATGGGCCAAAAACTAAAACTGGTTTAGAGCAGTCCAACCCGTATCAAATTTAGTAACTTAACTTCACAGACTTTTTTCAAATTCATAGCGGCATAGTTTCACTTTGAGCCCTTCATAGAAGTTATAGATATGGATCTTAGCTTCCTAATAGGCTTAAGTTTACATTGATTAAAGATCTATAACTCTAGATATAATGAAAATACCATAACCGATTTAGGATTCAATGAGTTTAGTATTCTGCTTCAAATTTTAGGCAAATTTCAAACCATCAAACGTCCAAACTAGGCTTCGAACTCTACATAACAACTGTAGGCCTTTGTCTTAGCTTTCAAATGATATAAGAATTATCCAAAAAAAAGTATAGAACTAAAGATACAACCAAAAGTCTAAAATAATGTCAAAATGCTAAAACAGGATATAATAAACTCTATTTGATATGTAAACTTGACAAAAGACTAAATGTAGAATAAAATATATAAATATTGCATTCATTAAATTCCGTTATACTTAGCTTCTACACACCTTCAGGAAAACTACAAAACTTGACTAAAAAATGAAACTAAACACTAACTAATTAATAATGTTAAGATTGCAAAACCATGAGTAAGAAAACAAATAAAATTCTCGAGAGTCATAACATAACATGAACCAACATTCTTGATGAATCCAAACTCAAAATCAATGTGTACAGTAATTTCATTTAAAAGAAAGTAAGCCAAGTTAGTAGAACCTTATAAGATAACTCCCCAACTCTTTCAGTGTTTAGGGTAAGTGTTTCACTTAAATTCATTCTATAAAAATGCACTACTATAAGCTTGCTTATCATTTAATTTCCATTACTCAAATCACAGATACGATACAAATTAAAAGGACTTTTCCAAGGTTGTACTAGGGTAAAGAAAACAAGTAAGGGATTATATGGATATGAGAGTATAAAACCAAAGAAACTAATAGAGCATTGAAACATAAATTTAGACAAAAAACGCAATTAAGACCTAAAATGTATCTTCACAATTTTCAAGCATTTATCAACTTTTTTTTCATAACTTGAAGAAAAGATACATGAAATATTCCTTTTCTTTTTTTTTTATTTTTTTTAGCTGCCACATCATTCAATTTTTTTTCCTTTTCTCAACTATTATAATGATTGCATTTGCCTTTTCCCCTATAATTAATACATTCCACACTTGCTCAATAACTAATCTCACTAATACTTCAAATACTCTAATAATCCATCAGGTTAATGGGCTACAAAATAAAAAGAAGTCAATTAAGCTCAAAAAAGGTTCATAAATGGTGAATTATAGAGTTAGATATTTGGTTGAATTGGTATATTCAAAGATTTTCTTAATTATATTCATGTGTGCATGTGTTAATTGTAATCTTAAAAAGATTCAAAGCAAGTTCTAGAGGAACAAATCCATGCAAGAATATCACACACCAAAAAAGAAAAGAAACTAATAAAAATGTTCAATTTATAGGCTCAAAACCTCACAAATTAAAATTTTTGCCAAATTCAATCTACTAACATTCTAAAATCCATTATGATACTAATCAATTTCAAAATACAAGTTAATTTATTCAATCATGCTATGTAACCTTTAAATTCTATTTACTCCTATTCATGGTATAAACAAACTCATCATCATTGAAAAGTACCTAAATGAACAAAATACTTTTTAAAAAAATAAATAATTAAAAATAAAATTCAACCAATTAAAAATCTTAATTAATGAAAATTGAAAAACACCCTAAATCCTCCCCCTACACACACTTAGATTTTACATTGTCCCTAATGTAAGATACAAAATTATCAGCAAATCATGGACATATAAAATAAAAGAGATAGGGTAAGAGATCAAATCTATTGGTGGCTTGTTAGCCACTATTGGGTTGCCTCCCAAGTAGTGCCTTTGTATAATGTCGTTAGTTCAATGAGGTAACTCTCCTCAATCTAGCTTCAATTCTAAAATTAGTGCCTGTTGCATTGAAGATTATAACACCATTGTCATTTCTTTGACTTCAGAACTCATCTTCAGTGACTCTTCAATCTACATCAAGCCCTTAAAATTTACACTTTCACCATAAAATTCTATGCTAAGCATGTCATTATGGACATCAATTTTTGTTCTAGTGGTTTTGAGGAAAGGCCTTCCTAAAATGATTGGGGTTCTATTTGATGAAACATCATCCTCTATGTTTAGAATGTAGAACTCAACTAGAAAAATGGAATCATTAACATACACTAAAACATCTTTAACTATCCCTTAGGGTATGCATTAGAATAGTCTACCAACTGTATAATCAAACTAGTTTCTTTTAACGGACTCAATTCCAAAGATATATAGGTAAAATGTGGCATTACATTTATGAATGAACCTAAATCTAACATAGCATATGTTGACGGTGGAATCCGATTCTGCCAAACCCCAGTCAATCGGTATAGTTCTTTTATCCCAAATTGCTTTCTAGATAATGAAATGAAAAATAGAGAAAATGATAAGGATGGTGGAGAGGAAGAAGAGCAATAGAGAGCAATATTTTTAACGTGATTCGATTAAAATCGGGCAAAATCGGTCCCTACGTCCACGGTAGCTTTGTATTAATCTTGGAAAAATTTTATAGAGTGCTGGCTTAGCTTCTTTTTTGCCTACCTTACAGGGGTCCTCCTCCCCCTTTTTATAAAGGAAGAGCAGTTACATGTAACGATTGTAAGTTATAATTCTGTTACATCAAGTATTAAATGTACAAGATAGTATAATCTCTTACAATCCGACTACTGTAGGTTGCTTTCTATGGAGTGGGCCCCTCTTGTTGACTGGAATTGAGATTTGACATAAGCCTATCTAGAGCTTTATCTCGCTGAGCTTCTAGCTTAGGCAATGCCTCTTCTTTGTGAGTTTATGTCCTCATGCTCGTTGCTTTCTTCCGTTCAGCAAAGACAAGCCCGCCTACAGCGAGGTGAGCTCATGTAAGAGCAATTTGCCAAGTATACGAACTGGGACCTCGCACTCTCACCCTCAGCGAGCTGAATGATGTAGCTGTCGAGACTGATCAAATTAGAAATTTGTAAAACTGAGCTACCTTCTACTTGTAGTATAAGGCAATACCAGGTCAAACCCAAAGATCATTTGTTAGATGATATCAATCAAATTAGTAGCTGAAAATAAGGGGGTGTAGGTTAGCAGAAACTAAACTAACAACTACACTAACAAATAGAAACGAAAATAATAATAAACAAGTAACCAGCTAAGGGAATCAACTTGAGATTAATGCTTCCTTGATCACTAAATAATCATTCAGTTGTTGATCATATTCTATGGCTTAAAATCACAACAAGGATCCTTGAAAATGATTAATGAGTCTAATCAAAACTCAGTTACAAATAATCCATCAAGATCTCAATGCATTGCTTAGTTTTCCTATTCTTTTCTAAAGGTGATTATCAAAATCTCAATAATCATATTAACATATAAATCAAATGGATC